>PVKC010022719.1:0-17551 GCA_004027635.1 Crocidura indochinensis
GATTTCTCTGATGAAGCAAATGAACTTTTTGAGGTGTAGTTGAGCAGCGTCAAAACAACCACAGCCCATTTAGAGGTAATCATCCTGCACAACTAACAAGTCACTCAGACCCTACTTTTTGGAATTGGGCTCTTTTGTTCTGTCAGTTTGAAGAGTGCAGCGGGTGTGCTTGATGCAATTTAGAAGGGAGCTCTTTCAGAGCTTTCACTCAGAAACGCATTGGGAGCTCTGGGGGTAGAGCTTAGCTAAGAAAAAGGGGAAGAAAGCAAGTTTGCATTGACAGCTTGATCCCAGAGAGAGGTGGCTGGCTGCTTGTCTAGCAGGTCCTCTGGGTGTGGATGAGGCTGGGGCAAGAAGCCTTCTCAGTTACAAGCATGTGCCGCCAATGTTAAAGGAACAATTACCTTCCTGTGCACAGCTCACTGTTTGCTACTGCTGTTTCCTTCAATGAGTCCTCTTTACACTTGCCAATTGGAGCCTGTCAGGCAATAATATTTTTCATGCAGGATGCACATGCGAAAATGCCCTTGTGTGTTTTTAACACGTTCACAGTTGATAACAATAGGACTGCTCTTTCAAGAAAAGTGGAAATGTATTTGTTACAAACACAGAGCACTGTCAAGACTCAAAGTTTAGAATTACTCTATTCCATGGCTGCTAGTTCCTCCACAGAAGATCAATGCACAGGGAAAAAGAGCAACATATTATCATCAGGTTGTGGTCTTCCCACTACAGTAGAAGTTAATGTAACAGCAACAAACATCTTTGTCCAAATCAACTTCTCCTGTGTGAGAGGTGAATAAAAGCAATCAAGTTAGGCTAAGCATTCAGCATCAAATCTGAAAACAGGTCTGAGTTTAACTCCAAAACTCAAGCATGATAGAGGGCTAGGACACATTGTGTCCTAGCCCTCTATCATGCTTGAGTTTTGCACCTACCATGGTCAGAGAGATCGCACAGGGATTAAATTACTTGCCTTGCATGCAACTGACCAAATCCAATTTTCGGTAGAGAATATGGCTTCTCTAACTCTAACCATAGCACAATAGGTAATGATACCTGAGACAGGAGTAGCCCCAAAGCACAGTTTTGTGGTCCAATAATAATAATATCTACTTCAAAATATGTTATAGAGAAAAATGATCTATTGCTGTATAAATAGATTTGCTTTACAAATCCATTCTGTACAAATATTAAGGTGTGAATAAAATTAATTTTAATACTTATATACTGAGTTATATAATTTTAACCCAAAGTTAGCATAGCATTAACATTAGATGCTATAAGTAACAGCCTCCAAAGTTTCATTGATAATAAAAGCTCATTGTAGGCTATCCAAAACACTATGCAGTTTTTGTCAGCTTTCTACTCACCAAGTAGTGATTCTAGAATCCAGGAATTTTTATCTCCTAATCTCCTCAGAGTTGCCTATTATACTTTGCTTATGTGGTATACTTTAGGAGTAAAGCCTGGAAGTTAGGCATATCATTTCAGTAATCATCACCTTTGCCAGAGCTATTTGTGTGCAAACACATCAAGTGTATCATAGAAATAATAATTTAATTCCATATCCATGATATCTGCAAAACAAGCAGATTTGGCTAAATATTCTACAAGCCAGTCTCTGTCAGCAAAGATAAATATTTATTTTCCCTTATCCATATCTAAAGCATCAAAATATACCAATATTGTATCCAAGGAGATTTCTGAATACATGTTCTTAAATTGCACTGGTACAGATGACCACTTGTTTTATACAAAGTTATTCCTTGGTTTTCTTTAGATTTTCTTAATATTTAATGACTATTCTTCACTATCCACTGGCTCTTTTTCTAATATGTGTACTAAATGTTGATATTAAAAAATAAAATATTATTTTGGAAAAATCCTCTTACTTTATATAAGAATGTGTAACTCTTTTACTCTTTACTTTTTCTTAAATCAGCACTTTTATTCTTTTGGAATATATCTTCTCATGAAGGCTCCAATAATGGTTCCTCACTTTTATCCCCAGAATCTCTGCCATGGCACTTATTTGATATTGATCAGGGTATCTCTTACTGGACCCTTCTAGAAGGCTAGAAGCTATTGAAAACTGAATTACATATTTATAAAAAACATAGACACTTCATACCATTAACTGGATCCATTAAAGAATTTTAAGATATAGCACAACTATACTTTAGTAAGCAGAGAAAAAACAAAATGCAATGAAAACTTGAGAACTGTTTATCAGTGATAAATGACCTGGGGAGAAAAAAATAATGAGAAGAATGTGCATATTCCTTTGCCAAAGTATCAAACTCTACTTTTGTTTTCAATGATCAACAATCCTGCCATAGTTTTAAAAAGTAAACAACTGTAAATGTTTCACCAAATTCCAGTAAGTGGACTTTAAAAACATTTTCCTTTCTTTTGTATATTTATTTTGCTAAAATTGAAGACAGAAAAGGAAAAAAATTGAGAGCTAAGAGCATCCATCTTTCCAAACTATAGTGAGCAATTAATAATAATGCCACTGTATGATCAGTATTATTCATTTTATAAAACTATAATATTAATGTTTGCTTTACCTTTAGATCTACTTTATCAGACTGTGCAGCATAACAAAGATGGGACCATCTTTTGTGGACTCTGTCACTCACAATCTATAATTATGTATTTACAAAATTTTTGAGTTCTGAATTACCTGAGTTGCTTCATATGTAAATAAAAATAGCAACAGTACTTAATCCTTGGGGTTATACTGAGATTAATTAAATTATACACTGAAAGTAAAAGTCTTATAACACTGTTGGGTACATTGGAAGTCTCTAAAAATATTTAGTTTTCACAGGTTTCCCTTGCTATGTAAAAGAAGTCAATTCTGTGAAATCTTTCAAAAACAAATTTGGCAACCCATGAAGAAGCCGTTTCCATTAATTTGCATTGGTTATAATTCAGTTTTTCAGAATAATCCCCTCAGGTAACCTACTAATTTATACCAGATAACATATCAAACCTAAGATAACACTAAAATGATGTTAAAGCAGCCTGATATCATGCATTAGTGCATCCTCCTGCCTAGTGCACTAATGCCGTATGCTTATTCTCTCTCTCTCTGATTAGTGAAAGTATTGACAATATCCCAATAGCTAAGAATTAATGTAGCTCTTTCATGAAAATGAACTGGCAAATGTGAAATTTTTAAAATACAAAGGGAGATAATTCTAGAACAAGGCAAAAACTACTGAACTTTGTCTTCCTTTTGCAGGGAGATAGACGGGGGCAGTGCGGGTGACTTTCAAACAATACTTGGGGAATAAGGGGTCCCTTTCTGGTAATGACTAGTAAGTCCTGGTGGTTCAGTGTTTGAGTCAGCAAACCTGGGTGCCACTAGGGAAACCCTGGCAATGCCATGGGGACCCAGAATCACATCTGGTAGTGTTTAGAGTCTCCACTGAGGCTGCACCAGAAGTTTTCATAGGGAGCAAGCGTTAACAGGGTTTGATCTGAGGTCTAAATACATGCCAGGCATCTTACCAAAACAATAACAAAATTGCTCAGATATCTACAGTAAAAAAAAAATAGGTAAAAACAAAAACTTCTTGTCTTGCATTCTCACTATACTCTTTTGTAACTGACCATGTACTCTGACTACGAAGGTATCTAACAGTCCTATTGGCTTTTCTACTTTCTTTTATCTTTTATCCCATTCATTCTAATTTAATCTGCTCTCTAGCTTTATTCATAGGTTGAAGTTCTTCTTTCAGATGTTATTAGTGACATCTGGATGAGATGAGTTAGTGTTTTGCTCTCTAAATAAAAAAAATTCCATTATTATTATTATTATTATATTTTTCATGCCCAGCTGTGCTCAGGCTTACTACAAACTCTGTGATCAAGTCAGGGATAATTCCTAACAGGGTTCAGGAGACAATATGTGGCACAGAAAAAACTGCACACTGAAGAACTCTAGGAAAGCAAAGCACCTATATATTATTTGACTTGTAAACTTCCATTCTTATCAACATTTAGTTCTTTTAATTATTCACCTCTTCTTAAAATGTACTCATCTCTTTGGTAATGAGAAGTAAGGGAAAACATCAGATATATTATATATTGAAGACAAAGTCTAAGTCTGTTTATCAGTAAAGAACTATCAGCAGGTAATATGCTGCCAGATACTTTAATAAGAGTTTATGAATGAGTAAGCAAAATGTTTTCTTGTTTTAAAAGAATCTGTTAGGTGAGTTATTGTATAGAATTTTCTGAGAACTTTATTTTAATGAAGGTTAATTTATCTTAGACCCTACAAAACAAAGATAAATATAGGGAAAAAGGTGCATTTCATTTCCTTCTAAACTGTTTTAACACAGATAAGCATCATTTCAAAAGAAAATACTAAAGTTAGTAACTGGATGAAGATTTCATACCATATATTTCTAAGTTCTAAGATCAGTATTCTTCAAGTAACATCGTTTATCTAAATGAGATTTATGGCAAAATATTTCAGCAGCAGCATCACTTTAACAAATCTTGCATTAAAATAGTATTAATATACTAAAAGTCACCAAAAAGGGAAACTGAGGCAGGAGCTTTTTGTTATTTTAAAAGATATAACTCAAAGGTACTTTTCTAATCACTAAAACACTGTCCACTCCCTCATTTTCTCTTCATGGATTCACGAAATGCCAAAAATCAAAGTTCTTCTGATCCAGAGAGACACACAATTACAAATATATATAAAGGAGCTGGTAATAATAAGCATACTTCTGGCATCATGCTCTTTTTTTTACAGAGAAAAAGATTTTGAAGCAGGTAGAACATAAACAGTATACACTGACTCTTGACACACCATTGCTTTCTTAAACTAGAATAATAAAAAATTTGCAAATGAACAAAAGAGTGGGAGGTAGATATCTGATTTACAATGTTTTTAAGATAAAGAACACTATAAAAAAAGATCAATGTGAATAATAAAGCATTGTTAACTGAGTCATGACATTTCTATTCTAGTGACGACTTGAACGGTAGAACTGCAAATGAGCACCTTGTGCCACTTTCAAAGTGGGAGGAAGACATATAATTATAATTCTTACACTGACGAGAATTCAAGAAAATCTGGGGAAAAGTTTATTGAAAAACATATTGACATATTAGTATTATAAATTACTTTCTCTTATTAAACCAAAGAATATCTTTTGTTGGCTAGCTCATCATGGCACAAAAGGTGTTTCATGAAAAGACATACCTGGCTTGAAAGTCCTTTTATCACGTAGAAAATGATCTACCATATATTTATTCTGCAATTTTTCCTATCTTGCAAGTTCCATTAAAGAAATATATTTTCAAAACAGCTTTAACCTCCATTGTCTTGAACACACATACCAACACTGTTATGTCACCTTTCGACAATCTTCACATAAACCTTGTATTTAGTCAAAACTCATAAATCTCTTTTAACGTCTTTTGCAAAAGTAGAAGACATAATTCTATGTTTTCACTTAACATACATTTCATCCATCTTCTCTCTTTGTTGGAGAGTTAAGGGGGGGAACTGAAAAGAAATTACAGTGATGTTATCAACTGCAGTGTCTTAATAGAGAACAGAATTGGAAATGACATTTTGCTGAGTGAACTTCTAAATGAAAGGAAAAAAAAAACGACTGATTTTCCCCCTAATGTTTAACTCCATTGATGTCTCAAAGGGTGAAGTCTCAAGTATGGAGGAAGCTCTCTAACTGACCCCATTACTGCCTCTAGCACTCATGAAGGCAAAGGGGCAGTTGTAAAAGTCAGACACTTAGTGCATATTATAGAAATTATAGTGTTGTGTTAAATGTATCCTCTATAGGGTGCTTTCCAATCCTCAGAGAACACAGTCATTAAGTGCTGCCAAGAAGAAAACTAAGCATTTTTCTTTATAAGAAGTGCCATCATTTATGAAACATCTGGAGCCCATCCAAAGGATTTCCAGAATTTGGACATCCAGAATAATAAAACCAAACAGTCTAGTCACTGAAACTTCATCATAAGCTGTGGCATGGTGTCATTCCTACATGTGCATAAGGGTTATGCAATTGCCATTAACACATGCTTCAAAGACCAAGGAAGGATGCATTCTGTCTGATCCTTGTATAATCCTTGACTGCAACTTTAAATAAATTTACAAAATGGCTACCTAGGTAGAAATAAATTGACTGTTTCTTTCAATTAACTAAAACCAGTTTAAACCACATTCAATTATTTTTCCATGCTTATTAGTAATAAAGACACACAGAGAAATTTAGTTTTACATTAATTCAGCATTTCCTACATTATATTTTGTGGGTCACAGAGATAGGACAGTGAGTAGGGTACTTTTCTTGCATGTGGTTGACCCAGGTTTAATCTCCAGCACCAAATATGATTCCCCAAATTGTCAGGAGTGATTTCCTAAGCACAATAAAAGAAATAAGGCACTGCCAGGAGTGGGCAAAAATAAATAAATGAGATATATTAAAATAAATAAATGTCTTTTGTGTAAGTAATAAAGGTTAACATACATGGGGATATATATATATATGAAAAGACATATGTACTGTACTCTTGTATATATCCATTGCTAATATACACAAACCAGTCAAAAGAGAAAATCATAAGCATGGAAGAGAGAATGGAGGAAATTAAACTGAGATTCACTAAGTAGTATGAGAGAAAGAAAACAATAAAAGAAGATCAAAGAGAAAGACTATATATGTGATAAAAATAATTTTTTAGGCTGGTGCAATAGTGCAGTGAATACTTATGTAAAAGAATACTTATATAAAAGGATGACCTGTTTCAATCCGGATCATCCTGTATGATCAATCCCCTGAGCCTATCACACAAGATCACTGAGCATAGAATCAGGATTAAACTCTGAACACAGCAGAGTGTGGCCAAAACCAAAGCAAAACAAATAAACAGAAAAACAAACCAAATAAAGCCATCAATTTGTTAAGAAAAAAAATTGAGAACCAAACATGATCTAATGCTAATTTGTATATGAAATACGTTGATATATTACAGAATGTTTGCTAAACTGGCTCTATTCTAGGGTGATGTTAATTAAGCATGGAAAGAATTCTAGAACTAGAAACACCTCAAATATAAGTTTTAAAGTTCAACTTGAAGCATGGTACCAACCTTTAGGACTCTTTACAATAACTCTAAGTATAAGAATCAGTCAATAGACTTTATTTTCTAGAAAGTTCTAAAACACTTCTGAACAGAAACATGCACTAGTTTTCTAAAAAATCAAAATGAGTAACTTTTGCTTGAAAATAAAAATGTAGAATCATATTTAAATAGAAGTAAAGTATGGGGCTGGTGTGGTGGTGCAAGTGGTAGAGTGGTAGGGCATTTACCTCGCACATGGCTAATCTAGGATGGACCGTGTTTTTGATCCCCCAGCATTCCATATGCTCTCCCAAACGAGGAGAGATTTCTGAGTGCATAGCCAGGAGTAACCCCTGAGTATCATCACCTAGTGTGGCCCAAACCAAAAATAAATAAATATAATAAATATAATTAAAGTGCTTTAAGAATATTTGTCTAAAATACTGAACTGGAGTATTTCTATTAATGCCTTACACTTTTTTCAGTTGAGACATCTGTTAACAAAATATAGGACTTTGGGGCCAAAACAAATAGGACATGACCTTAGGCACTTTTGCTTTTTCTTCTCCAAATTTCAATTGTCTCCTGCTTCATAATAGATATATAATAAATAAAAACTTTGACCATAGGTATTATTTTATATTAATACCATAGTACAGACCCCGCAGGGGTCTCAAATTCAATTTACCTGTGGGCCGCAGGAGGCAAAGTCGGGTGATCCTTGAGTGCAAAGTCAGTAGTAAGCCTTGAGCATTGGGGGATGCGACCCAAACAACTAAAACAAAACAAAACAAAAAAAGATTCCGCTAGGGCAGGGCCACAAAATGTACGGAAGACCGTTTGCGGCCTGCGGGCCGCGAGTTTGAGACCCGTGAGAGAATCTAGGCAGAGATTTAACTATAGCATATATATGACTGGTTTTCCATTGCCCTTTTTTAATTGCTTAAAATTAGAAATTTAGTCTAACTAAAAATCAGATAATCAGAAATAATGTGGGTACTTGTGAATTGCACTTCAGCAATTCGCTAAGTAATAAAGTTTGAGAACAATTATGCAGGGTATTGCAAAACAAAATCTAGGCAAACCTATACCAATACTTTGAAACTATACAATTGGGGGCTGGAGAGATAGCATGCAGTAGGGCATTTGCCTTACATGTGCCTGATCTGGGAGGGACCCGGTTCAATTCTGGCATCCCATATTTTCTCCTCGTCTGCAAGGGCCAATTTCTGAGCTCAAAGCCAGTTCTGAGCTCAGGTGGGTGTGACCCATAAACCAATCAATAAATCAATGAATCAATCGATAAAATTTAAAAAAAGAAATTATACAAGATGTACACAGTGAGCTTCTGTAAATATTGCTCTCACAGTGACCTTGATGATAACAAATGTATTTTCTTCAAATAATGAATACTCTCTTCTAGTAACTTATAAGGGTTTCATGGAGAGAAAAGTATATCTTTCTACTCTGTTACTATTATTGAATTGGAATCTACTAATATAATTCCCTGTGTTTGAAGAACTAAAGAATAACTTCACAGTATATATGCATGCTAGTATGCTTTTTACAATGTGAATGTTTCACTAAGTGTTTAGAAGTTCATGAAACTCGACAGTCCAATGGTTCATTTTAAGCACTATTTTTTTGTTTGTTTGTTTTGTTTTGTTTTGTTTTGTTTGGGCCACACCGAAGATGCTCAGGGGTTACTCCTGGCTACGTGCTCAGAAGTCGCTCCTGGCAGGCACGGGGGACCACATGGGAAACCGGGGATCGAACCGTGGTCCGTCCTAGGTAAGCGCAGGCATCTTGCGTCCAGCGCCACCGCCCGGCCCCTAAGCACTACTTTTTTTAAGAACCTTTTTCACCTTAGCCAATGGTGTTCAGGTGCTACTCCTGGTTCTCTGTTAAGAGGACCATAAAGTACCAGGGATTGAACTTGAAACGGTCACATACAAAGCAAAATGATTTAACCCCTTTAATATCTCTCTGGCCTAATAAGTATTTTTCCTGTATATTTACAGTTACTGTTTCAACTTAATGAGCATCTGAAAATGTAGTTGGCTTTCAATTAAAATGAGATTAATCCAAAGAAGATTTAGCAGTGGCTAAGAATTGCTTTGCTGAAAGCCTGCTCATCCAAAGCACTAAATTATAAGCATAGAGACACAAATCCATAAATATAAATTATTTAAAATGATTTAGAATGCATAGTTTTATGTAACTCATTTGACAAAACAGAAATGTCAATGAGTTTTTTTTTACAATAAACCAAAATGACTAATTTTACCCTTATGGCAATAAAAGAAAGCATTTTAGAAAGGTAGGATTTCAAGGATTCTTCACCTTCGGTTTCTAGAACAACTCAGAATTTTACACAAAACTCTAATTCTCCATTAATTTGAATATTCTCCTACCTTAAACCCTAGTTTTCATAGAAAAATAAATTCAGGGGCCCGGAAGATAGCATGGAGGTAAGGCGTTTGCCTTTCATGCAAAAGGTCATCGGTTCAAATCCCGGTGCCCCATATGGTCCCCCGTGCCTGCCAGGAGCAATTTCTGAGCATGGAGCCAGGAGTAACCCCTGAGCACTGCCAGGTGTGACCCAAAAACAAAACAAAAAAAAATAAAAAAATAAAAAGAAATTCTTTATGCATTGAGTTTTGTGGAGGAAAGCTCAAAGAAAAAACACTTGAGATATAAAACCTAAAGAGTGGGTGAAATAACAGATAATACTGTTATTATTTCATAAATGAAATGAAGCAAGAGGATTCATCTGCTTTGTAAGAAATTTTGGCTAGGCTCAATTGTTCTTTTCTATGACAGCTTAATTGATAAAAGCTCTTAAAGGAGAACCAAGGGATTAACCTAACTAATTTATGAGATGAAAACAACACTCATCATCTAATTAGTAGTTCCCTAAAAATAAATATAGACCATCTTAAAAATGATAGCTTTATGGTGGAAATGTCAATTGGTCCAACCAATTTGGAAAAATTATAGATATTCCTTGAAAAACTATAAATTGAACTTTCATATGATCTTGCGACACCACTCCCAGGAATATACCTTGGGGATCCCAAACACAATGCAGAAAAGCACTTTGCATTCCTATGTTTATGATAACAATATTCACAATCGGCAGAATCTGGAAAAAAACAAGTACCCAAGCACAGATAAGCAGATAAAGAAACTATGATAGGCCCACACAATGGAATACTATGCAAATCTTAAAAAAACGGAGTCATAAAATGTGCTTATATCTGATGGATATGGAAAGTATTATGCAAAGAAAAATGAGTCAGGGGAAGAAAGATAGACATAGAATGTGCATGGTATATACAAAAAGATAGAATGGTACCTAAAAGTGATAAATATGAGGGTCAGGAGGACCAGTCTATAAAAGAAGTTGCCACAAATAGCGGGAAAGTGCAGTGAGGGCAGAAAAAGGACCAATATGACAATGATAGTAGAAAATCATCATTCTGGACAGGAATCTGGTGCTTAAAGGAGATAAAATGACATGCATCATATCCCTTCGCATGCCACAGTGTTCTAATGGAAGAGAGAGAGAGATAGAGAGGGAGGGAGGGAGAGAGAGAGTAAGAGAGAGAGAATGTCATGGCAGGAAGGGGAGAGGGCAAGAGGACAACTGGAGACATTAGTGGCAGAAAATGTGCACTGGTGAAGGGTGTTGTACATTGATTGTGTGACTAAAACTGAATCATGAACAACTTTTGTGTATCTCATGTATCAGTAATTTATTTATAAAAAGTAAAATAAAACATCAAAGAAAAGGTAATAGCTTGACATTCACATGCTCAGAGTAGGAGAAGCGGAAAAGCCAAATTATCTTATCTTTTAACACAACGCATCTATCTCATAGCCTCTACCTCATCCCAAATCACTAACTCTCCCTGCTTCATTAGACCTGTAGTAGTAGACACTGGGTAGTTTTCACTAGTTATTTGTCATTAAGGGGATTTGCACACATTCAAAAATCATATGAAAGTCTGATAATAGGGAATATATTTGTTGACATGTTTGTTTTCTTTATATAGACCCTAAAGTCCTCCAAGATCTATTTATACATCATTCATTTCTGTTGTTCTTGCACTCACAACATTGGTTAAGCATAAGAATGATAGCTTCCAAATGCCTGTATTTAAATTATCACTCCAATATTTACTAATTTACGAGTACAACAATGAATAATATACAACCTCCTCTCTCTTAGTTGCATTTTCCTCACTCAGAAAATTAAACTTATAATAATGTTATCATTGAGTATTGTGGAAATTAAATAAGAATTCATTTGAAGCACTTATCTTAAGTTTCTCAGTGTGAAGTGAATGTTAACTGTCGTTATTTTTATTATTATAGCAGGTGCTAAATGAATAAATGAATGGATGAATTGATGTGTGGGAGATGGCACTAACAAGCATCTACAGTTTACTCCACATTTATTATTCTGTAATTTTATATTGAATTTTCAAAGAACTTCATATCTGAAACTATTCACTAATATTGAATAATCTAAGTTTCTCATGGGGAAAAATCTTTGTACCTGAATTTAAACATTTACTCACCATATAATTAAATAAGCTGATACGTATCTATACTTAGTAAAACTATGTCAAACACTGCGCTAATTTCAGAAATACAAAAGCATAAGGTCCTCCCTACAAAGTGGGAAAAACACAAAAAAGGAATATTAGACAGAAAGAATGAGAATGACACTGTAAAGGATATTCACACAAAATTACAATTGCAAATGTATATTATTTGTGGTAGTATCATTGGGAAGAAATTGCAAAACAAAGAAGCAAGAGAAGGATCTTGCTTTCATTATTTATTTCAGTTAATAAATGGCATACTGTAATACTTCCATAAGGATAAAATGATCAAGAAGGCATAGTAACTATTCTAGCTAGGAATGTTTCCATTTGACTTGCTTCGTTTCTAACCCATCAGTAATTTATAGTTCACATTTAAAATTATTCTTATTTGCTTTGACAAGAATATTCTTTGATGAAGAAATATACTTCCTTAGTTTTTATGTCGGCCTTTTGCATTTAAAATCTCATTTGCAAATCTGAAAATATTTACCAAATCTAAAAAGCTCATGCTCATTACAAACACTTGTAAAATAAAAAAGCATGTTTATGAATGGAGTTTTTATCAGAGAAGTTTTCCTATACACAGTTTCTAAGCAACTGTTATCAAAACAAATAAAAACTAGTAATGTAAAGATTTCCTTATACATTATGCATATTTACGATCCTAAGAGGAACCCAATTTCTCACCTACATTGAAATATACTAACTATAGTTGAAATATACCTCAATGTACTATGCAGAACTATTCAATAAAATAATACAATTCATTATAATTTCAATTTTGATCCCACTGATAACTTCTCAAGATAACTGTAATTTCCCTTGTCTCAGATTACAAAAGTGTAGGCTCTTAATTTTGCTTTTTCATTCAATGAGTAAAAACAATATTATGTCTATTTCTTTGGGAAAATTTTATGAGTTCTTAAGAGTAGTACATTTTCTTATGATAAGCCATTAGAATGCCTTATTGTATTATGATATAGTAAAGAAAAATGAGAAAATTATTGATGCATAATATTATTCTGATTATTTTTTTAAAATGTATCTTTTCTGCATTTTTGCTGAAGAAACATTGGGGTTGATCATTCTTATAGCTATCTTATATAGATTCTTTTTTTCTTTTTCCTTTGGGTGTTTGGGTCACACCCGGTGACGCTCAGTGGTTACTCCTGGCTATGCGCTCAGAAGTCGCTCCTGGCTTGGGGGACCATATGGGACACCGAGAGATCAAACCACGGTCTGTCCTAGGCTAGCGCTGGCAAGGCAGGCACCTTACCTCTAGCGCCACCGTGCCGGCCCCTATATAGATTCTTATATCTTCTAGAATTGTTTCTCGCAATCTGGAGATGGTATGGTATTTGTTTTAGTAGTCCAAAATAGCTGATAGAGGGGGTGGAATATGGACAGAGTGATAGTTCAATAAAGGAGTACATACATAGGTTTGATTCTTAATATCACACTCAACACCCACCCTCATTTCAGTAAGCATTTGGTATAGGTGCTGGTGGCCCCCCAGCCCCTACAGGCTTGAGTTCTTCCAGGCTAACTATTGATGGTAGTAGCCTCAATCTAATGTCCTAAGTACTCCCGATGTTATAAAAATATTTATAGAATTAGATGAGGGCCTCTGGTTATCTCTAAACAATGCTTTTATAAAATTATAGTTTAAATATCATGGTTATAGTAGTGTCAAAGTTTATGATATTGATGTATAAAGTCACTGTACTCCACCACCACCAAAGGAACAAATCACATCCTCTATCTTTCCAAAGAATACACTAGTATACCTCTTAATTCCCAGCCGTCACCCTTCCCCCATACTGCTGTGTAATCTGAGTTTTTTGAAGTAAAACTCTGACTTTGTCATTGTTAAATACTGTCTATACCTTTATTTCACTTCTCTTTATGCCACAGATGAATAATCTCACTAGGAGTGTCCAAAGCTTAGATTGTAATTAGTTCTTTTTTAACTATATAACCTATGTGAGATTCAAATATTCTGACTTCTGAAATAGAAATTTTAACATCTTAATTTTTTATTTTTTTAGTTTGGGGTCTGACATAGAAGTTTCCAGGGTTCTCTGAATAGCATATGATGCCAATATTTAAACCCTTATTTCCTATCTGCAAAGCGTGCTCACTAGCCATTTTATCCATGTCCCTAGTAGTATTATTATAGCTTTTGTCCTAGCATTTAACTCTTTTCACCTTTGGGAAACACACCAAGATGTATTCAGAGCTTACTCTTGGCTCTGAATTCTCTGTGTTTAGGAAACATTATTGGCAATAATCAGAGGATCGTATGTAGTGCCTACAAATAGAACCACAAATAGAAGAATCTCTGTACTATATCTCCAGCCTCTTGCCCCTTCTGAACTGTGGTAGAGTATTTGTTCTCCACATTACTATTAACATTTACTGTGTGTCAATCCTGTGTTTTATTGCCTCATAGATTTTAACTCTAAAATTATTATTTTTTATTTCTGCAGAATCTTAATTACTTTTCCATATCCCATTTGGATCTTTCCTAAAGACATTTCCTCTCACTTTGCTATTTCAAATTCTCTTTTATTTAAGATATTCTTCTTAAAAATCAGCATGAAATTCAAATTTTGAAAAATTTCTTTTGCTTACTGCAACAAATAATTTCTGAAGTAATTACAATAACAAATAACTATAGTCCTCTGAATAGTTCAAAAAGGTACCGCTTCATAACATCTAGTTTATGCTTGACATGAAATACTGATTTACGAACCAAGAACTTGCTCATTTCATTTTCTGCAGAACTGGTATAAATATAATTCTAATAGAATCCCTTAGTTAATTTCTAATGGATTGATATGCCATGAATTTTTTCCAGGACTATCAAGTGTATATTTTGTGAATGTGAGAATTTTTCTTGATATATATAGTCAGAGGTATTTTAGGAAGTTAGAAGAAATTATATCAAAGATATCTTCTTAAAAACTATTTAAAACCTTGTAGCCTCTGTATAATATATAGTTAGCCTTTGTAAATAATTTTAAAATGCTTCTTTTAATAAATGGAAACAAGGAATTTTAATGAGTCTTTTTCTTGAAATAGTCCATATACATTATAGAATTGTCCTGTTATTTCTATGACCTAGATTTTAACCTAACTTTGTGCTAGCTTATTTTAACACTCTAAAATATATTCAGAATTGTCTACCTTAATACGCTTGAATGCTGAAAATTTTATGCTTGGACAAAGAGCAAACTGTAGGTCTTTCGCCAAGCACAGTCAATGCACTTGAGTATGGGTTACCAAAAATGCTGGAGAATTTTTTTCTATTTATTGTTATAGCTTAAATCCTTGTGTCTCTGGTAGGCTTAAAGTGTCATAAATATGCATTTCCATCTGCACATCCTTGTCAGGAATAGTTCTGCTGGGAGGTGTTATGCCACCCAAGTACTTCCAGAATAGAGTCTGTTAATCCTGTTACCACTATAGAAACTCAGAGGAAAAGTCTACTCAGGCCACTACTGCAGCTGCTGTGGCTGTAAACGTTCCAGCAACCACACCCTGGGTACCAAAAGAAATCATTAAAAAATTAAATTTCCTTCATATTAATAGATGAGAGTTAACCTCATGAGAACTAACCAGAGATCTTCAAAGCTTTTTATAAACCATTTTAGTAAAAATGAAGGAAATTAACAAGTCAATGCACATACACATTCAGGTACATATATATACTTGCACACACAATGGAAATATTTGCTGCCACACAAAAGTAATGATTATGGTAAGTTTTAAAAATAAAAATAACTGTACAAATTGGAACCTATTTTAGGTATACATTTGTCACTTTGGAAATTATTGTAAACTTTCACTATGTTACTCACCAAGAGACTAGATATTAAGAATTTGATAGACTCCATATAACACTGAGCACAATTGATGGGTAACGGAGCATGTGTTTTGTTTATAAATTACATTCTTATTATCTCTTTATCTTCCTCTTATTTCAATTTTGACTTCTGTTCTCTATAAAGTTTATTTCTATTGTGTCTTTATAGAACTGTCTCAAAGGTGGACACTAGAGTAGCAAGGCCTAATTCTGACCAACTGAGGGTCTCTGAAGTTTGTCAAATCCTATCAGTTTCAACGCCTTCATAGCACAAAGGCAAGAACCAATTCAATAAACTAAATCCAATGATCAGTCATTCAATAAGTATTTTTTTCAAAAATATATTATTTATCTATGATTACAGAAAGAGTATTTTACCTGCTCATGTCCTTAGTGTTTAGAACTCAGAATTATCCATACATTTATTTGGATAATAAATTTTTTCCATTGAAATTGTGAATATAAAAATCCTGCTCACTCTTGAGATTTTTTCAGAAGTGATTTTTCAAATCACAGACTTAATCAAAGAATTGTTAATTTATAAAAATGATATTATTTTAATGGATAAATCTATAACCAGCCAAAGAAAAGTGCAAACGTCTCCCACTTACTACTAGTATGTCAATAACATAAATTGATATGATCATTCTTGATTGCAATCAGCAAATTATAGTAAGAGTTTTAGAAATCGTGGGCCGAAGTGGTAGCAGTGGTAGGGTGTTTGCCTTACACATAGCTGACCCAGGATGGATGAAGGTTCAATCCCTGGCATCCCATTTGGTCCCCCGATCCAGGAATTATTTCTGAGAGCAGAGCCAAGAGTAACCCCTGAGTGTTACCAGGTGTGGCCCCAAAACAAAACAAAAACATAAAAGTTTTAGAAATCTGACTACTAATTTAATAGTTCCTTCATTATGAATTCAAGTACATAAACAAGGAGCTATATAAAATGGCCCAGGAATGCAACCAATTGGTGCATGAATATTATGAAAATAATCCCGAAATAACCTATATTTTATTGAATGTGGACATCAGTAAATAATTTATGGTGTATCTTATAAAAAATCTACATATGCTTTGATTCCTTCTATATCAATTCCCTGATCTATCCCAGATATTCCTCCAAGATATAGCAATGACAATGCGAATAGATATCTATACAAATAAAGGGTTATTTTAGTCAAGGGTAGAAAAACCATATGCTCTAGAATAAAGTAAACAAGTAAAATAAAATATTTTCTGTATGTTGGAAAAACACTATGAAATCAATGAATTGTTGATATGATAGAAATAGCTGTGTAACAGTCTTGTGTCAGGGTTTTCTGATATTGGCACTATTACTTATAAAATCATATTCTATTCATGGTTGTTGTATTGTTTTATTTGGATGACTGAGGAGGAGAGCTTCTGCGTTGGAGTATCCCTGGTGCCAATTCACTAATTTCATTATTTCCCACTCATGACAATAAAAATAGCTCCATTAATTGCATAATGATCATATTGGTCAAAATCTGCCCTGCTTGAGAACTGTTACCGCTTTACAATAAGCAAGTTTTCTCTGAAAATATTACATTTAAGCTGAGAACAGGTGTGATTTTTATATTAAGAATGCAACAAAAAGATTAAAAATAATAATAATAAAAAAAGAATGCAACAGAAACTCAAAACACGTATAATATAGTTAATAAAATGCTAGCAATAGTTTTATTTTAAAATATATCTATCTACATATGAAATATTTAGGAGTATTTAATGAAAATTCCACTTATATCACTTTCTAGTTGCATGACTTTGAGTGAAATTACTTTACATCCGCGTTCTCATTCTTAACATATAGTTGCTAGAAATATGAAATAAATTAATACAATCAAAGCCTCTAGTAGAGTAAATGACATTTTAGAAACACTTCTCGTGTCCCTCTTCCTAGAATACTTGCACATACACA
>PVKC010022720.1:0-17580 GCA_004027635.1 Crocidura indochinensis
AAGCAGTCTCACAAGTATTGAATGAAAATAAAAAAAAATTAATCAGACCTAAATACCAATATTCAAAGTCAAGGACAATAGAAACAAGAGACCCAAACTACAATGAGCTATACACAAAAGGGACCCGTTAAACTAGCAATCCAGGATGCCAAGGGTGAATGGATTATGGGATGCATGCTGGGAACAGGGGGAAGGAAATCAATACTAGGGGTGGAATTTCCCTAATTCATTGTCACTATGTACCTTAAATACAACAGTGAAAGTCTTGTAATTCACATCGGTCTCAATTAAAAACTAAAAACTGATTTAAAAATGTTATAACTATGTGCCAGAGAGATAGTACATCGGTAGGGCACTTGCCTTGCACGCAGCCGATCCATTATAGATGACGTTTGGAAGGCTGGCACCCCATATGATCCCCTTGCCTGCCAGGAGCTATTTCTGAGCACAGAGCTAGGAGTATCCCCGCTGTTGTGATTCATAAACAAAACACAACAAAAATATTATAACTATTGGGGACACGAAGGAAGAGAAGCATGTATATCTGAATATTGAAACACACTAATGCAATGCAACTATTTTTATTATTGAGTATAAGGTATTAAATGCAGACAAGAAAGGTTAAACTTTTTGGAGATTAAGAAACAAGCAAAAAAAAAAAAGGTTAGCAACTTTTAGAAAATAGGTGACCTAAGATGATGTGAATTCATTAATATAAAATGAAATATAAATTAGAATAAATCACATAATATCCCAAGTTGTTTTCAGCCACCTATAGATGTTGTATGCTCTCAAAAATAATGATTTTGAATAATTTGCTTGGTAATTTTATCTCCTAAAAGTAAAAATTTTTAAAAAGGAAGTAGTTGCTCTATTGTCACGATTTACAGGATTTATGTGTAAGACATCTTACAATGTGTCTCTCATTATTTGAAGAATTTTCCAAAGTCTGGAAATAAACTCATCTAAAATAATTATAGTGCAAACACTGTTATATTTAAATTGCTAATATTCTTTAACATTTAGGATAAAACTAACCCACCAAAAAGTAAGATTTGTGTGTTGTGTACACCGGATAATTGAGGAAGACAGTGACAAGAGCCACATAACTTTTCTATACCCATGGATTACAATTGCTGCTTCATGTTCATCTCCATGGTATTGTTTTCTTTGGGGCATTATCTTATCAAATGAAATTCTTTGTGCTATTAAAGCAGTCTTTGGTCCTTATTTTGAGGTTATAACCAGTTATCCCATTTGAGTTACCCACCTAAAATGGTACATAGTTTGTTAAGGTCTCCCCTCTATTTCTAACATACTGCTGAAAACAGTAACCACACAGGTGAGACCTCCACATTATTACACAGGAATCTAATTAAAATCCTCTTCTGATTCAGGGATCCAATACTGAAACCACTTTTTATTTTTTGGTTTTTGGTTTTTGGGTCACACCTGGTAGTGCTCAGGGTTTACACCTGGCTCTATGCTTAGAAATCACTCCTTGCAGGCTCGGGGAACCATATGGGATGCCGGGATTTGAACCACCATCTTTCTGCACACAAGGCAAACACACTACCTCCACTCTATCTCTCTAGCCCCACTGAATCCACTTCTTAACAAGACACAGTCTACTTCATTTATCTGATAAAATGTTTTCTTAATTTTAAATTTTAAATAACTTTTATATAGATTTTTTGCTACCATTCCATTTAAATTTTATGTAATTGTGCTTTAACTATGAAATTAAGATTTTTTTCTTCAGTATGCCAAATGCTATGGCACCCAATAAATGAACTGTTGATTTCAAGTGCTTTGGAAGTATCTTGATGTGGATGGCTCCCTAAATTAAAGAACACATGACATACTTTTGAAAAATAAGTATGCTTTTACAAAAGTAGATTTATAAATTTTCTCTTTACAAATTGTCACTAGTTAAACTAGTGCATTTACTTTGTCTATGACAAATCTCCAGTTTTCATTAAATATTTGAGTGGTGAACTTTACAGTTAGTAGCTGTATTGATTCAATTCAGTTCAATTTAGTCATAATCATGTAGCAATTATATTGTATTAAGTACACCGCTTGCAATATGAATTTTATTCCAACTTAAAATCTATCTAGTAGGAATTATACTCTCATAGGAGGACTAAGTATGCAATCACTAAGAATAACATGACAGATAAAGAAAGGAAACATTAAATATCACAGGAAAACTTTATCAAAAACTGGCATACTAAAAACATACCTGTAACAGTTTGAGTATTTTCTAAAAGACTTAAAAATCTCTTACTTTTCACTCATAACTTTTTGTGGTGATTTTTATAGGAATTTTGGATTCTGAATCTTTAAGTTTACTAAATTGTAAAACTGTAAATTGTAAAATATTTTGTTAAAATGTATTTTATTGAGTAAAACGTGATGCAAAAAGATTTCAGATAAATATCTAAGAAGTTCCTCTAGCCAAAAATGCATTAAACTTTTAACAAAGCTCTCAATATCTAATGTTGAATGCTCCCCCTTTCTCCTAGATTTGTCATTGTGCAGAAAAATATTATCACTGATATATCCTTTTGAATATCAGTATTAGTGAGCGGGTGAGTGAATCAGATAACACTATCAGTGCCTGTGAATAAACCTCTGCAGTTACATTTAAAGTAACCAAAAGACAATGTTAGTAAGTAAAGGCGGTGAACGTGTAAGGGAAATTTATATTCTGACTACCATACTTTATACAAAACATTACTTAGTTACAGAAATATTAGTATGAAATGTTGCTTGGTGGGGCCGGAGAGATAGCATAGAGGTAAGGCGTTTGCCTTGCATGCAAAAGGACGGTGGTTCAAATCCTGGCATTCCATGTGGTCCCCTGAGCTTGTCATGGGAAATTTCTGAATGTAGAGCCAGGAGTAACCCCTGAGCACTACCAGGTGTGACCCAAAAATCAAAAAAATTTTTTGCTTGGTTTGAGGGTTATGTTAAGACAGTTTCAAGTCAGTAATAATATATAATCAGAAATTATCATTGCTTAGAAATGTAAAATATTAAATATTGAGGCAACATGATTTACATAGCTTTTCATAATTAAGTTTCAGAAGTACTGTGTTTTAAATATTGATCCAAAGACCTGTGTCATCTTCCCTCCACCCATGTCCAAAGGTTTCACCTTATTTCCAAGAATGCCTCCTTGTCAGGTTCATTTCTAAAGTTTACTTGCTGTAGTTTAGATTTCATGCTTGCAGTTCGACTGGTTTTAGAATTTATATATGCCAATATACACACATGCACATAAATATATATATACACACATCTAAACACATGATATGTCTCAATCACACAAAAAGTTCTCTGCTTCACTTTGGTAGAATACAACTCAACAAAACACTTAAAAATTAAGAGGCTTGTGTGTCTTTAGCTTAATGAATCATTTAATTCAATGTCATTTATTATTTCTACCTTGAAATTTGTCATATAACCCTCAAGAGTTGGCTTATTTTTAACATTTATGTTGACTTTCTTGAAATTGAGCCCTATTGTTTTAGGCTTCTATTCATCTTCTTGTCAACAACAACAAAAAATCTCTCCCTCTCTCATCACCTTTAGCTTTGCTGGAAAAACCAAGTGAAATTAGTAATCACTCACAGAATTTAGAACTCAGCTGACCTGAATGAAAGCTCAGGACACATCAAGGTTGAAAAATGAAATTGCTATGCCTTGTTGTGATTTTCACATATTTCCATTTCATTCCCTGCTACTGTTTCTTACTCTTAATCAGAAAGAAAATGTGAAAAGATACATTATGTAAGACAGTAAAATAGGGGCCTGGCACCAAGTAGAGGCCATTTAATTAAAAGGTGTAAGATAGACTGAAAAATTTATCTAGCCCTGTGTAAAAATAGCCTATTTAGAAGAATTGAATTATGAACTAAGTTAACACATGTGAATTTCTGGAAGTCAGAAATGCAGCTTTAAATCTTACTAGCTCTCATTTTTCTTTTATTGTGTTTTAGGTTTCAGATTAAAGGCTAAGTAAGAAACTCAGAATAAAAATAAGTAAAATATCTCCTGAGTGGATGGTTGAAGACAGCAATCAAATAATAGTCTTCTGATTTGCTAGTCTAATGTTAAATGGACTACTATATATGTACTAAATTGACAACTTGCAAAATATTTTTAATGCAAATTAAGAATGAGATATGTCTGGACTTACTTCAAAATTGCTTGGACAAAATTGGAAATAGCAAAGAGGCAATGTTAAAGAGAGGACTTTTGTGACTTTTTTTAGGGGGCACTGTAAGGCCAATTTACCTTCTTTGTTCCCTTAGACTTATTCATCACTAGTCCATTTAATCACCTGGATTTCTTAGAAAGATGAAGTGTTTCACTCTTACTTACGATAATTTAATTTCATGTTTTTTTCCCTCCTTATTTTTAATGCCACATTTTCCCAAAGCTATTCAAATTCTGTTCTTATGGTTGGATTTGGTTAAATTGTAAACACTGGATGTAGTCAGGTTTAATGTAAGCAATCATAAAATCTTACCTCCTTTATGGAGGAGCGATTTATCTTCTACTAAAATAATCAAGTCTGTACAAAAAAGTGGTATTTAGAATCCAGATTTGGGGATTCATATACTAAGAATTGTCCCTTCTTTTTTTGGAAGTGAAGAAAAAATATGATTCTTAAGAAAATATATTATCCTTCCTGTTATCAGCATGATTAGCTCACCAATGAATAATAATAGTACTTAAAAGTTCCTAAAGGCAAGAGAATTCCTTAAGTCTTATATCAGACATTTTATTTTTGGTTTTGGACCACACCTAGTGCAGCTCACGGCTTACTCCTAGCTCTGTACTCAGGTATTAACCCTATCAATGCTTTGGAGACCATATAGGAAGCTAAGGATCAAATTCAGATTGGCAACAGGCAAAGTAAGCACCTTACCCACTGTACTAGCATTCTGGCTTACACATTATGACTCCAGCTGTTGTGATAATGGGGGTTTTACATATAGTTTTGGATTACAGCAGGGTTTGAACACTTTCATGTGGTTTTAGTACAAATTTATTTGTGTGGTACACCCAATATCATACACTTGTGAAACTGGGAATTCCCATGGCAGTGTCACTGATGTTTCAGTAGCCACTAGGGGTGGTGACATATGCAGCCAGTGCTAGAATGAATGCCTGCAAGATAAGCATTCTATCAAGTTATCCCTGGGCAATAGACTTTTGATTGATTACCCCTTTCTGATTAAAAAGTAGGTAGTTTAGAAACAGTTAAGCTTAATGTAAAATTGGATTGGAAGTTAAGAGACCTGACAATAATCAAAGTTCATTATTAAACTAGGACTTAAGAAAGGACCTAATTTAAAATTACTTTCTGTTAGTTTTGGTTTACAGAGTATAGACACAAATACATTTACACTATGAGTCTGTGAAGAAGACTAAATCTTATAATTTAGATGAAGGATTTGTTTGCTCATGACTTAGATTATGCGATTCAATTGAAATAAACTTTTCCTTGACTTAGATGTGGTCTAAGTGATGGTTGAAATACTGTATATCTTGGGACAGAATATATTTTTTGGGGGGAATATAATTATTAAGGTGCTATACTGACCATCTGAATTGGGATGCACTCTGCTCTCCCAACAACATTGAATAGAGGGGAACAAATATAGAGTCAAAGTTATATATCTAGTCAATGAGGACCAGTAACCTACTGCTGCTGTTCATTGTGGGGAAGTTATGATTAATTCAGCTGGCGTTCAAGCAAATCTTTATATACAAAAGTCTCATTAAAAGAATTAAGAATTATGGTCAGGATGATAGGATATATCCAAAGTAAAGACTATATAAAATATGACTCCAAAAGATAATTATAGGAGCCGGAGCAGTGGAGCAGCGATAGGGCAGCTGTCTTGTGCTCGCTAGCCTAGGACAGACCACGGTTCAATCCCCCGGCGTTCCATATGTCCCCAAGCCAGGAGAGATCTCTGGGTGCATAGGTAGGAGTAACCCCACTGTTATGGGTGTGGCCCAAAAACCAAAATAAAAAAAAAATCCAGAATATTATATACATAAAGACATCAAATAATGATTTAAGATGCAGTGAGTGCATAGAGAACTTAAATTAGATTGTTGGATCAAACTTTTCCTTATGTCACAAAGAAAATTCACAATAGGCTTAATCTCTAACTAAAAGATTTTAGGTTTTCTACTTAAAAATAATAATCTTTAGAAATGTATCCAAAATATTAATGCACATATTATTTTACTTAAAATGTGATAATTTTTATTATTAAAATTTATTACATTCGAAATCTAAGTAAATCTTTTTTTTGGCAATTTTGGCACACTATCTTATTAATTTTCAGGTGTATAAGATAATAATTTCATATTTTTGTAAAATGACATGCTAACCACAACGATTCTCATTATCTTTCAAGAAGATGAAATTTTTCTTGGATTGTGAGTATAAATTTACTCATTGAGTGTGAAGAAATAGTACAGCAAATAAAGCTCTTGTGTTACCATGGTCAATTAGTTTGACCCAATAACACCCAAATAACAACCCCAGCACTGCCAGAAGATATGCCTGAGTGCACTGCCAGGCATAAACTCTGAGCAATGGTGATCAGAAGGTAATGTATGAATTAATTTAAAAGAATATAACTAAACTACAGGGACAATGACAGTGTAAGCATCAGACCCAAATGATAATAAAGTTTTAAAATGTTTCTATCAAGAAGATTGGCAGGATGGGGATTTGAAGGGAACTTGAAGGCAATTTGAAGGGAAAGTCACAAGGGTGATTGAAACATGTATTGCTGAAATTCTATTATGAACAACTGAAATTCTATTATGAGCAACTTTGTAAATTGTAGTGCCTTAATAAAAATTTTAAAATACAAATTAAAGGATACTTGCAACCCTGTATTTATCTCATGATTAATTATAACTGATAGGTAAGGAGACAAACTAAGTGTGCATCAGTGAACACATGATGAAAAAGGTGAATAAATTCCACTGTAAATATATACAATTTTGCAATTTGCTACACCAAGTTTGAACCCTGGAAATGTTTTGCTAACCACAATTATTTATACTCACAATCCAAGAAAAATTTCATCTTCTTGAAAGATAATGAGAATCGTTGTGGTTAGCATGTCATTTTACAAAATAAATTTCTCAGAAGTTGCAATATCTGCACCTGGACAGCTTCAGAGGCTCACATTGTTATTAAAAGAGATATAAATCAATTTGTGAAAAAGCATAGATATCATAGTCAGAGGTTGAATGGGGAGAAGCTTGGGAAGAGAGGATGGCCAAGTCCCTGCCCTACCAAAGCCATACCTTTTGCTTCCATCATCCACATATCTAATTGATTATAGCCCTGCTTCACCACTCCTTTATGTCTCTCTGCACTAATATCAATCTAACCAAAACTCCAGGTATGTTGGTATTTGGGCTGATTATCACCAACTTTGTTGATTAACTATGGGCACCACCTTCACAGTCACCACTTTCTGATGACCTGCCAGCCAAAAACACACTCCACAAAATCCACAATATTAGTAATAGTACTTGTTTTTTCCAGGACTGCTAAGCCATCACATGACTATACATACTATAGTTTTTGTTTTAATACTGTCTTTTTTTTAATACTGTCAGTTTTTGTTTAATACTGTCTTCTCCGTAGGAACATACCATTTTTCAGGTGCTGATGTGTAGCTGAAGCCAATGTTTAGAAGCAAATAAAGTAACACAACAGGTCAGTTAGAAACAAGAGCTTACTAAACCTTCTGACAATGACTTAATGACCTCATTGAAGACTCAATAAATTTCACAATTTTGCTTCTTCTGTAGTTCTTTTTTCTTCTCTTTCTATTCTTTTCAAACTATTTTTCTTTCACTTATCTGAAAACATGTCAACATGTGATATATACCCTTTAAATGAAGTAAGTTAATAAATTTCTTAAACTTTTAATATACCAGTGTATCATTTTTGGTTATTGTTAAAATATTAACTTCAAATCACTCTGAGATATTATGAGGTCAAGAAAATATACCGGGGCCCGGGAGATAGCATGGAGGTAAGGCGTTTGCCTTTCATGCAAAAAGGTCATCGGTTCGAGTCCCGGTGCCCCATATGGTTCCCCGTGCCTGCCAGGAGCAATTTCTGAGCATGGAGCCAGGAGTAACCCCTGAGCACTGCCGGGTGTGACCCAAAAAACAGAAAAGAAAAAAAAAGAAAAATATAAAAAAAGAAAAGAAAAGAAAGAAAATATACCATGGCCCCTAAACAAATTGTGTAATTAGTTACTTCATTATGAGCATTATATTAGAAATTTATTTCACAGGGGCTGAAGCACTGGCACTAGATATAAAGTGTCTGCTTTGCAAGCGCTAGCCTAGGACTGACTGTGGCGGTTCAATCCCCGGACATCCCATATGGTCCCCCAAGCCAGGAGCCAGGAGCTATTTCTGAGCCCATAGATAGGTGACACACACTGAGTGTCACTGGGTGTGGCCCAAAACACAAACCAAAATCAAACAAAACAAACAGCAACAACAAAAAAAGAAATTTGTTTCACCAAGTCAGTTTTCTCTTTTATAAATAAAATCATAGCACTGTGTGATTTACTGGAATCTTATACAGCATTTGATATTTAGTATGTATAGAAAACCTCAGTTTATAATTTGAACTAGGGGTGAAAGATAATACAGTGGGGCAGATGTCTGCCTTGTACCCAGCTTACTTAGGTTTGATCTTTGGCATCTCATATATACCTGGAGTGATCCCTGAGAAAAGAAGCAGGAGGAATGCCCACAAATTTCTTGATGTTTTTACCAAACAAAATAATATTAAATAAAGAATGCAAACTATCGGGGGCCGGGCGGTGGCGCTGGAGGTAAGGTGCCTGCGCTAACCTAGGTCGGACCGCGGTTTGATCCCTTGGTTCCCCATATGGTCCCCGGGCCTGCCAGGAGCAACTTCTGAGCGAATAGCTAGGAGTAACGCCTGAACGTCACCGGGTGTGGCCCAAAAACCAAAAAAAAAAAAAAAGAATGCAAACTATTATTTTTTCAAGATGAGAAGGGCTCTTAATTCTTGCTTAAGAGGCCTGATGCTTCTTCGGTAAGAGACTGTTCTTTACCAGCAAGTCTACAATTCAATAGGAGGGCACCTGGATAATTTAGGCCTTATTTTGCTCTCTATTTCCCAAATGTAAAACTTTTTTACACCTAGATTTTTTGGGGGTCACAAACAACACCATTGTGCGACTGTTCCCAACTTTGTACAATGGCCATTCTAAACAAATTTCAGAAGCTAATCCTGGTTGATTCAAATTAGGGAAAAATCTTTACACCTGTACTTTCTGTTACATCATAAATGTAACTGATATAATTTTAACAGTATTGTTTGTGATTAATTTAACAGTATTAATTGTGATTATATAAATGAACAAGTATGTGCATTTTGTACTGACTTGCTATCTAAATTTACATTATTTTGAAATTAAGATATCTATATACATTGCTATAGAGCAAAATGCGGTCTGGATATTTTAAACAAAAATTTACTAAATTTATGTAATTAAATAAATATAATAGTTTATTTTACTAGTAACCTTATTTCTTTTAGGGTAGTCTGCAATTACAATTTCTCTGAAAATAAAAATTTTATTTGCCTTTTGAAAACTGGGGGAGTTTTCCACTGTCACTTTTAATTTTCCCCAAACACTGAATCATCGCATTCAGAATTAAAAGCACTTATGTAATTCTTATATTCTAATATAGTCATTAGATGCGCTTATTGAAAATTTACATTTGTTTTTAATTTCATCCTATTTTTATGAAAAGTTCAGTATAAACTTGCTGGGAGATATGTTCTTCCTTTAAAGCAAGAATAAGGAAAAAAATCTAAATGCCAATTTTATTTATGTCTGGTCTTCTACATTGCATACTTAATCATCTGGTGCCAAGTGAGTATGTTTTGGGTTACTTTTATTCATCCTCTTTAAATAATGTCACAAATTGTGAGTCCTGTATTAAATATTTTCATTTAAATTGCCTTTTCATAGCTAGTGTACAACCCCATGTACTTCAAAGAGTTTTAATCGAAGAGAGTTAATCACCCCTATACATCAATTATAAAATTTTACTCAGTCACAGGGATCAGTCCTGAGTGGGTCTTGGGGGACAATACTGGTTGTCAATCATGAATCCTGTGCTGACCACATGCAAGGTAAATGCCCTAAGTTGGTACTAACTGGTTTTTATTTGTTGGTTACTAACCAGTTTTCTCTTAGCCTAGTCCCCTCTCTTGGGTGTGGGCTTTGTTTTTTCAATAAAGACAGCTTGGAAAGCCTGGAGGGGAAGCTGACATCTTGGCTCATGGTTCCACGTGGCGAAGAGGCTAGCTTATGGGTGAACCTCTGACGAAATGGCTTCCTAGCCTGTTATTCTTTCCCAATCGTGTGTGGATTATTTCCTGCTTTGGAATTGATATTTCTTGCCTACCCAGATTGGGGATATGGGAATCTCTTTCCCTAGCTGGGAACTGTGAAACACTCAACCTACCATTTCACTCCCTGACAACTGTACTATCACTCTGACCTGGATATTACTTTCTTTCTTTTCTTTTTTTTTTTTTTTTTTTTTTTTTTTTTTTTTTTTTTTTTTTTTTTTTTTTTTTTTGGTTTTTTAAGTCACACCCGGCAGTGCTCAGGGGTTATTCCTGGCTCCACGCTCAGAAACCGCTCCTGGCAGGCACGGGGGACCATATGGGGCACAGGGACTCGAACCGATGACCTTTTTGCATGAAAGGCAAACGCCTTATCTCCATGCTATCTCCCGGCCCCGGATATTACTTTCTTAACTAAGAATTTGTTTACTTACTGTTACTTAATATAAATATAAAGTTCATTATTTTAGTAGATCTCTGTGACTAACTTACAAATAGATTTAAGGTTTTTTTTTTATAAACTTCTGACATATAACAAGAAAACAAAATACAAGTGCCTATCTTACAAAATTATCTTTCTAAGAGGATAAAACAAAATAGGAGGTGTTATAAATTTCAAGTCACCATAAAGTTAACAAAAATCCTGTTCAGAAAATAAAAAATTTTATACATAGGAAAGAAAAAGAAAACATTACCCTACCAGAGTATTAGGTAAGGAAAATGTGTTAAGTGAAAAATAGTTCTACAATTTTAGACCATAAAATTTTTAAAATAATGGGTCTTTCAAGAGAGGTAAATGGTTGGGATTAAGCAGTTCATAATATAGTTGTATGTATTGAATTGCACAGACAAGTGAGAGTCTTTAAGTGAAGTATGGGTAAACCATTTTTTGGGAAAGTAAACTATTCTTGTTTATTCACATTCTTATCTTCTAACAGTAAATATTTCCTTGGACAAGTAACTAAGTGTACTTTGCTTATTTACAATTTACCTTAGTCAGAGTTAATAGTGTTTAATGTAGGCACAGAATTTTTTTTGATATATATAATTCAGTACTTCCTTTTAATTATAAAATTCAGCTGATGTAGAAACTGTTTTCATGAGGTTATATAATAAATGCATATCTGTGCTATTATTGTTAATTTTTTATCAAGTGTTGATGCTCCTCTATCACTTTCTGCTGGACAATTTCAGCCCCTTTTTCCTGTTTACCAGTAATCTCTGTTCCATGCTCTTTCATTTACACCTCCCTTGTTTTCTTGTAATAGTACATGCAAGTAAGATCATCTGGTATTTATAACTAATTAATTTATAGCTTATTCATTTATAGTTAACTCTATTGCTAATTCATTTGACTTAACCTGACTTTCTCCCGTTCCATCCATGTTTTAGGAAATGATAAGATTTTATCTTTTCTTATAGCTGAGTTTTTCATTGTGAATATATATATATATATATATATATATATACATATATATATATATCCATTCATCTTCTTAAACACTTGGATTGTTTCCAGATATTTTTATATGTATTTTGTCAGGGACATAGAGAAAGCTCAGTGTGCTTAAGCACAACCTAAGTCTGCTTTTCATGCAGGAGATTTGGATTTGGTCCCAAGTATTGTATGACTCTTGAATATTCTCAGCAGAGTTCACAAACACTGTATGTATGGCATTTGAGAACTACTAGTATAATAATCAAGAGAAATAAGTTAAAATATACCGTTTTATCACTTACTGAATATCAAGCATAGTCGGACTATAAAACTTGGAACACTTTGGAACACTGAAACATTTTGATGCTATTTCTTTTTGACCTGTAAAGTTTCATTAGAGAAACTTGTGTTTTTTTTTTTCTTGTGTGTTTTTTCTTCTATTAACTTATTTGCTAATTTTAGGATTTTATCACCATTTTAATTTCTGAATTTTAATTATAATCTGTTCTGATGCACATCTATTTTGGTTTATACTATTTGACATTCTGAGTTTCTTAAAATTGGGCATATTTCTCTTTCCTTATAGAATTGTACAATTCTATATTATTATTTATTCAATTAAGAATTCAGTTCCTAAGAGAAAAGAATTCAGTTTCTTTCTCCTTATTTTGTATCCCTGCTATGTCTATTAAAATTCTTATTTTTTAACTTATATTCCCATTTTCTGTTTTTTATTTTTTGATCTTTCTCTGTTCTTTTTATGTTATCTTCCACTGATTCCTTCAATTTATTTAGGACTATAGTTTTAAAAACTGCCTTCTTATTAATTTTTTTTTTGGAATGTATGTGTTAGTGTCTAGGCTTCGCACAGGACTCTGTGCCCAGATATCAATTCTGACAAGGACATATTACTTAGACAGTCAACTATATTTGGTGCCAGGTACCGAACGCAAGTTAGCTACATGAAATGCTAGCACCTTACCCGCTTTACTATCTCTCTATATCCAGTAATTGTTAGTTTCTAGACATAAAGTTGAGGCAATTTCCATGGCTCTTTGTATGCACAGGCCCAGATAAGCACAATAATTTTCAGAACAACAGGCTTAGATGGTGTGTATAGGTTCATAGTTAACAGTATCTTAAGGGCCAGAGTGATAGCACAGTGGATATTGCATTTGCCTTACAGACAGCCAAACCAGGCACCCTATATGGTCCTCAGAGCCTGCCAGGAGTGATTTCTGAATGCAGAGTCACAAGTAACACATGCATGCAGGTGTGGCCCAGAAACAAACAACCAAATAAAAAGTATCTTGAAAGATGCAATGCTAAAATTAAGTTGATTTGGGCAGTAAGTGAAGTTTATAGTTATGAGTGCCCAATAGCAAACACACAAAATATCAACCTGTGCAGCTACTGAGTGGTTTCCATTTAGGGGATAAATTTAATGCAAGTTGAAATTTGCCTTGGCAATGAGTTTTTGATCTGAGATTGTGTGGCTTTGTGAGATTTATTACACAGTTTAAGCAGATCTTACATGCGGCCAAAAGCTCAAACCCTTGAATGCTTCAGGACACCACTGAACTTGGATAAACCTGAGACACAACCAAATTCACAAGTATCCAAACAATTCAAGTTCACAGGTACTTAAGTGAACTTGGAAACTGTTATATATGAAAATATTTCCATAAGATTATTCTTTGCTGTTGTCCCACCTTAACTTTCCAGGTGGTGGCGCTATTGAGAGCCAAATAAATAGTTTGGGAGCTAGGTGTTCAGGGTCTTTAACCAGTGTTGGCGGGCTGCCTCAAAGTGTGTTTTGGAGCTAGCAGCAGTCTGACAAAGGACTCTCTTCGCCCAACTTTTTACCCCTTAACCCTTATGTCTGTGTCAATTACTTGCTGCGGATAAATATTACCAAGATCTCCCCCCAAAAAGGGTCAAGGGAATGGGCATCAATTTCTCATTCTGGGAATTCTTTGCGGATACACAAACAAACGGAACCTAACAAATGGGGCAACAGGAAACCACATTAAAGCAGTCTTATTTACCTGGGTATAGATTTTCAAAGCCTGTGTTAACCTGTTTCTTGAATTTAAGTAGGGTTGGATGGCAACTAGGGATAGACAGTCATTAGGGCTCAGTGGTCTCTCTGTACAAAAGTAAGTGGTCCTTGAGGCAACTTAGGGAGTAAGATCGCTAGTTCTGGGCATACTTATACGCCAAATTTCAGAGGGCCTATGTGGCAGAGTCAAACTTGTGAACGTCAGTGGTGGCATCTGTGTACCAAGTTAGTAGACTTGAAAGGGGTTCAAGATCACAAGTGCACAGGGTCACTTAGTAAGCATATAAGAGAATAATCAGGGTTCAAGCCACACCTTGATCCTAAAAAATAGGAAGGAAAAGTACAGAGAAAAAATAAATCAAGAAGAAAAGGAAGAAGATAAGAAAAGAACATAATGGGGTCCTGGATATTGGTTATATTTGGGACTTAATACAAATTTCTACTTTTCTAGTGGCCAAATAAATAGCATAGGCTTCTTTGGTGTTTTTATTTTAATTAATATTTTTAATTAAACACATGGATTACAAACATGATTGTGGTTCGGATTCAGTCATCTAAAAAATAACCCCTTTACCCCACCCCCGCCTGTACTCTAGACAGGCTTTGTACTTCTCTCATTCATTCAGATTGTTATGATAATTCTCAATGTAGTTATTTCTATAACTGCACTCATCACTCTTTATGGTGAGTTTCATGTAGTGAGCTGGAACTTCCAGCACTCCTCTCTTTTGTCTCTGAAAATTATTGCAAGAATGTCCTTTGTTTTTCTTAAAACCCATAGATGAGTGAGACTATTCTGCATCTATCTCTCTCCCTCTGACTTATTTCACTCAGCATCATAGATTCCATGTACATCCATGTATAGGAAAATTTCATGATTTCATCTTTCCTGACAGCTGCTTAATATTCCATTGTGTATATGTACCACAGTTTCTTTAGCCATTCATCTGTTGAAGGGCATCTTGGTTGTTTCCAGATTCTGGCTATTGTAAATAGTGCTGTGGTGTGAGATGGTACCTCATAATTGTTTTGATTTGCACCTCCTTGATGACTAGTGATGTGGGGCATTTGTATTTCTTCTTTGACAATGTGTCTGTTCATTTATTCTCCCCATTTTTGATGTGATTAGATTTTTTTTCTTGTAAAGTTGTCAGTATCTTGCATATTTTGGATATTAACCCCTTATCTGATGAGCATTGGATGAATAGTTTCTCCCACTCAATGGGAGGCTCTTGTATCCTATGCACTATTTCCTTTAAGGTACAGACGCTTCTCAGCTTAATATATTCTCATCTGTTTATCTCTGCTTCTACTTATTTGGAGAGTGCAGTTTCCTCCTTGAAGATGCCTTCATTCTCAATGTCATGGAATGTTTTACCTACATGTTGTTCTATATACCTATGGTATCAAGTCTAATATCAAGGTCTTTAATCCATTTGGATTTTACCTTACTACGTGATGTTAGCTGAGGGTATAAATTTGCTTTTTTGCAAGTGCATCACCAGTTGTGTCAACACCACTTGTTGAAGAGGCTTTCCATGCTCCATTTAGGATTTCTTGTTCCATTATCAAAAATTAGGTGATTGTATGTCTGGGGTACATTATCTGAGTACTCAAGCCTATTCCACTGATTTGAGGGTCTGTTTTTATCCCAATATCATGCTGTTTTGGGAAACTATTGCTTTGTAATACAGTTTAAAGTTGGGGAAAGTAATGTCTCCCATATTCCTTTTCCCAAGGGATTTCTTTATCTATTCAAGGGTGTTTATTATATCAAATGAATTTCAAAAGTGTTTGATCCACTTCTTTGAAGAATGTCATGGGTATCTTTAGAGGGACCGCATTAAATCTGTATAATTCTTTGGGGAGTATTGCTATTTGAATTATGTTAATACTGCCAATCCATGATCAGGGTATGTGTTTCCATTTCTGTGTGTGCTTTCTTATTTCTTGGAGCAGAGTTTTATTCTTTGTATAGGTTCTTTATGTCTTTGGTCAAGTTGACTCCAAAATATTTGAGTTTTTATGGCATTAATGTGAATGGGCTTGTTTTTCTTAATGTCCATTTCTTCCCTATCATTATTGGTGTATAAAAAGGCCATTGATTTCTCTGTGTTAATTTTATAGCCTGCCACATTGCTATATGAATCTATTGTTTCTAGAAGCTTTTTGATAGTCTTTAGAGTTTTCTAAGTAGAGTATCATGTCATCTGCAAACAGTGAGAGTTTGACTTCTTCCTTTTTTATCTGAATTCCCTTGATATATTTTTCTTGCTTAATTGCTATAGCAAGTACTTCCACTACTATGTTGAATAGGAGTGGTGAGAGAGGACAGCCTTGTCTTGTACCAGAATTAGAGGAAAGACTTTTAGTTTTTCTCCATTGAGGTTAATATTTGCCATTGGCTTGTGGTACATGGCCTTAACAATATTGAGAAAGGTTCCTTTCATTCCCATCTTGCTGATAAAACTCTCAAGAATGGGTGTTAGACCTTATCAAATTCTTTCTATGAGTCTATTGATTTGATCACGTAATTTTTATTTTCTTGTTGTTAATGTTTTGTATTATGTTTATAGATTTATGGATGTTAAACCTTCCTTGCATTCCTGGGATGAAACCTAATTGATCATAGTGAATGATCTTCTTGATGAAGCATTGGATCCTATTTACCAGGATTTTGTTGAGGAACTTTGCATCTGTGCTCATCAGGGATATTGGTCCGTAATTTTCAATTTTGGTAGTATGTCTGTCTGGTTTTGGTATCAAGGTGATTTTGGCTTCATAAAAGCTATTTGGAAGTGTTCCCATTTTTTCAATTTCATGAAAGAGCTTGGCTAGGATTGGTAGTAGTTCCTCTTGAAATGTTTGAAAGACTTCTTTAGTAAATCCATCTGGGCCTGTGATTTTCCTTTTGAGAAGACATTTGATTACCATTTTAGTTTTCTCAGCAGTGATGGGGGTGTTTAGATATGCTAGATCCTCTTACTCAACCATGGAAGGTTATAATAGCATACGTTTTAAGGCACGTGCCTTTGTTCTTCTTGAGCTAAAGCAAGCTGCTTCGCTTTTCTTTATAAGAATTTTATGATTATAGTTGTTTATCATTATTAATATCTGTGAATACTGCTTTAGTTTGTTGAATATCTCCTATTGTGTGTATTTTTACTTTTCTTTTTTTAAAATATTTTTGTTTGTTTTGTTTTTGTTTTGTTTTTGATTTTTTTGGTTTTTGGGTCACACCCGGGAGTGCTCAGGGGTTACTCCTGGCTCCATGCTCAGAAATTGCTCCTGGCAGGCATGGGGGACCATATGGGGCACCGTGATTCGAACTGATGACCTTCTGCATGAAAGGCAAACGCCTTACCTCCCGCTATCTCCCAGGTCCCTTTCAAAATATTTTAATACTTCAACATCAGACTATTAGATAATAATACAAAGTTGTCTTCTTTTGTTTTATTTCCCTTCAGCATTTACCAGTATTGTATTGTCTAATTTATTTATATTTGTGAATTACCAGTTTTTTTCTTACTTGACATTTAATTTCATTCTTGTTGCCAGAGAACATGCCTTGTTTATTTTACCTTTTTAAATATATTTATTTTTTTTGTG
>PVKC010022721.1:0-17581 GCA_004027635.1 Crocidura indochinensis
TTTTTTTTTTTTTTTTTTTTGTCTTTGGGCCACACCCGGCGGTGCTCAGGGGTTACTCCAGGCTGTCTGCTCAGAAATAGCTTCTGGCAGGCACGGGGGACCATCTGGGACACCGGGATTCGAACCAACCACCTTTGGTCCTGGATTGGCTGCTTGCAAGGCAAACGCCGCTGTGCTATCTCTCTGGGCCCAGCAATGGGAAATTTTGTGAAAACTATTATATCTCCAATGAAGTCATTAAGACATTGGCAGAAGGTTTAGTAAGCTCTTGTCGCTAGCTGTTCATTCTGTTATTTTATTTGTTTCTGAATATTAAGTGACCTCAGCTACACATTGGCATCTAAATTGGTGTGTTGTTATGGGGATGCCAGAATCAAACAAATGTAGTTGCCCAGAAATTCAAAGCACTATTATTGATACTGAAGCTTTTGTGGGTCATGATTATAGATACCAAGTTTCCTGGAAGTAGGAAAATGCAGGGGGATAGTGTGTCTGCACTCACTCTGAAAAATATCAACCCAAACACCAGCTAATCTACATATTAGATATTGATAATATAGACATTAATAATCAATCTATATATTAATGATTGATAATCTAGATATTAGATTTGATAGTATAGATATTTCATAATTATCCTGTGTTTTTGTTATAATCTAAGAATCTCTGATCCCAGGGAATCTAGCCACCTCTTATTCAAGGGAGCTAATCTTGCTCCTAGCCTGGAAGTCTGCATCTCACTGATTTTCCAGTCTTCTAAGATGAGTCATTTGTCCCAAAATTTTTTATTGCCTTTGTACTTCTTTCTATCCTAGACAATGTTTTCCCCAAGATACATGACTAGGACATCCCTTTGTTCCTACCTTTGCAAAATAAATAATTTATTTCGTACAATAAGCTAAAATTGCAATTAATTACAACTGTTTATTGATTTTGATGCCATTCTTCTATTGTGAATATCTTAAGGAATCATGTTAGTGTGAATTAACTGTGATATTTATATTTGTTTTCATAACTTTATATTTGTTTTCATAACTTTATATTTGTTTCATAACTTTAGAAGTGAAAACAAGCTAAAATATAAAAGAAATTTACATTTACTTTTATAGAAAGGCCAGGGAGAGCAGAGCATGAATTGGGCTTACGTTTGATACCCAGAATTGTGTACATTCCCACTCCAAAACTAATACCAGATGCATATCCTGTCCTTTCAACTATTGGATTGCCATCTCAACATTCCATTGTTCCTAGGAACCTCATGCTCCAGAACACCACTTAACTCTGCTCAACACTGCCAGGTGTGACCACGGTATCCACTCTAATATAACTAAATAGTCCTCTATAGATAAACAGAAAATTTCAGTATTAAGAGAATTTGTTGCCATGGTCCTGTAATGAAAAACAGTTTTACTATTACTAACCTGAGGCTAAATTATTATTTATAATCTCTTTGTTTTAATTAATACCTTGATTTATCCTAATATTGTTTTGTATGTTAATAAAATAGTTAAGATAATGTTAGTTTGGAGTGATAATAACACACACACATATATATACATATATGTATATATCACACCACTTACCAAAATATTCATGTACCTTCTACCACTTGTCTCTATTAAATTTAATCTATTCTTGAGTTCCCAAATCATTCAATTAGATCTGTTTTACTAGGCCAAAGGTTTATTGTAGGTCATTATTGTCTATACTCTTTCTTTGTCTTTCTATATTTCCCAGATAAGTGAGACATTGTATTTGTCCTTATTTCTCTTCGGACTAAATTTGCTTAACATGATAACTTCTGGCTCCATACAAACTACAAAGAACTGCATGGTTTCGGCTTTTTATGTATGCATAGTATTTTTTAATCTATATACTACAGATCTTTAGCCATAGATAGCTGTTAAATATTCGGGTTGCTTAAGAGTCCTGACTTTGGAAAACAACCCACAAAATGAGCTGAAAACAGGTGGGGTTGGTTTTGGGGGTGGAGAATAATAAAATTTAGAGCAAAAATTAATGAATTATAATTAGAAAATACAATCCAAAGGGTCAATAAAACCAAGAGTTGGTTATTTGAAAGAATAAATAGGATTGATAGACACTAGGATGACTCACAAAAAAAGAGAGATAGTGCTAATAAATGTAAAGAAATTTAAATAATCACCAGATTGATTTTTCTTTGAGAACTTCAATGTAATGGGAAAGCCTAGAAAAAATTGACAAGTTCTGGGGGTGTTTTTTTCTTTTTCTATAGCTGACGGTTTTGATTTTTTGGCTTATTCTGTGTTAATTATTTTTATAATCTTATTGATACTCCCTTATTGTTTTCTGTTTATTTTGCTGTGCTAATATTACTGCCCTCTTCTTCATTTTTTCCCTTCCATTTTCTAAATGGATATTTATAGCAGCTAGACGGACTCCTCCTAGTTTTTCTCTTTTTTGTTTGCTTTTTTTTTCTTCTTCCCCTGATGGTAGCAAGGCCAGACAGTTGGATGTTTATTTGGTGGAAATAAAAACGAATCAGACATGAATACCAAATCCAAAGTCAACGACAACAGAATCAATACCCAATCTATAACAAGCTGCACAAGGGAGGAACAGTTGCACTAGCATTACACAAGTAAAGGGAGATGTGGGATGCATGCTGGAAACAAGGGTGGAGGGAGGACAACACTGGTGGTGGGAATGCTCCTCACTCATAGTCACTATGTGCCTCAAATATTATTGTAAAAGAATTATAATTCACTTTGACCATAATAAAAATTAAAAATGTTAAAATGTAAAAAGAAAAACAATAATGACATATAATCTCACACCAGAAAGACTGGCACACATCACAAAAAAAAAAAAAAAAAAAAAAAAAAAGAATATCCAGTGCTGGTTTGGATGCATGAAGAAAGGAACTCTTATTAACTGCTGATGGGAATTCTGTCTATTCAAGCCTTTCTAAAAAAGTTTATGAGCATTTTTCAAAAACTGGAAATTGAGATCTCATATGATTCAGCAATACCAATGCTTGGGAAATACCCTAGGAAAACAAATCACAATACTAAAGTTCCCTCTGAACTTCTATATTCATTGCAACACTATTTACAAAAGCCTCAATCTGTTATCATCATTTATCTGACAACAGATAAATGTCTAAAGGAACAGTGGTACATCTACACGTGAATTTTTTCCTAACAATTTTTTCTAATGCAGCTGTTAGAATAAATGAAATCATGAGATTTGCCTATACATTGATGGATATAGAGATTATTATGTTGAGTGAAATGAATCATAGAGAAAATGATAGACACAGAACTGTCTCACCCATCTGTGGGATTTAAGAAAAATAAAAGACAGTATTGTAATAATACCCAGAGGCAATAAAGATGCTGGAATGACCAGTCCAAAATATAAAACTTGCCACAAAGAGTGGTGTGCACAGTAAGAGAAATGTCTGCAGTAAAAATTATTATGCCAATGATAGTGTGTGTGTGTGTGAGAGAGAGAGAGTGAGAGAGAGAGAGAGAGAGAGAGAGAGAATGCTTGTCCCCAATACAGGCAGGGGTTTGGGAGAATGGAAATGGATAACATTGGTGGTGGAAAAGTTACACATTTTGGCCCTTACTATTTAAAAAATATTCTCTTATTATGTTTTTCTTTATCATTAAGAAATAAAAAATAGAAACAGATTCTTGCCATGAAGTGATTATTTTAGAAGGCAATGCTTGATGCTAAAAACAGATTTTTGATGAGTATCTAAAGAATTCTGAAAGCCAAGGCACATTTGTTTGAGCATACAGCATGTGTATTTTAATTACATTAAGTGAGATTTCTACACATCTGACATCTGTTTACTAGTAAACATTTAATTAACTATTTGAATATAATAATGTTAAATGAAATGTTTTAAAGAAGCCATTATAACTTTGCAATTCTAATTGCAGCTCTAATAAATTCATAGGAGAGTAGTAGAATGTTACTGCAAACAACCATGAGTCCATTTGATCTGTGCTATTTTTTATTCTCTTATTTCCTTGACCATTGTCTGCTTTTTACCCTGATTTGTATTCAATGATTAATTAATTTTTATCATGCCTCATGTATATTTATATATGATTATAAAATGCCAATCTTCTTTAAATCCGAGTGGTTCAAAAAATCGTTTAGCCAGAGATAGCTGTAGTAGATAGATATATAAATTCATATCTATCTATAATAGATATCTATACATCTATGTGTGTATTTGAAAATAATTGTTTCCTCATTAAAGAGTGAGCCTTTTAAAAGTTCCACACCTATGTGGAACTTTTTTAATTATAAGGCTGTTTAGTCTTTATATAGGAAACTTTTTATTATGATTGTATATGAATCAAGTAAAAAAATTGAATAGATTTTAATGCAAAATATAGAAGAAACTTTTTAAGTTAATTCTATGCTATTTAAAAGGTGAAAATTATGAGTAGACACATAGATAAATATCTATCAAGGACAGAACTTGTATACAGTAACTCGGGTAACTGCTATGGCAAAATTGTAAATTCTGTAACCTTTTCAATGACTTTTTCAACAAACTGGAGGGCCTATAGACCTAAGATTCCTGTTTCATTCAGTACCACTTGGGAATTTTTAGTGTGGTACTCCTGAAAATTAAGAAAAAAGCATAATTTTATCGTCTCCTTTAAAAAGAATATAAAAATTCACTGTTACTCATTTTTGATCCTGTAAGATAATTCTACATGATCACAATTTAGCCGGGGATGGGGAGATCAAGATCTAGTATTAGTAGTTGATGAATTGCTTTAAAAGATCTCACTTCAAAAATAAAAAATAAAAAGACAATGAAAAAGGGTTGGAATGGTGGTGCAAGAGGTAAGGCATCTCTTGCCAGCTAGCCTAGGACTGAGCTGTAGTTCATTCCCCTGGCGTGTCATATGGTTCCCCAAGCCAGGAGCAATTTCTGAGTGCATAGCCAAGAGTAACCCCTGAGCGTCATCGGGTGTGGCCCCAAAACAAACAAACAGACAACTCACTTCAAATAATAATAACAATATTTAATATACTGAGAGTGAATCAAACATATATACAGACACTTAGCTTGCTAAGTATGAAAAATACTTCAATGGATTATCATTTGCATTGTTTCCATTTTTATCAATGGAAACATCAACACAGGATTAGGAAGCAATGAGTCTCATGTGGAGATCCAGTTTCTTCTTCTGCAACACTTACTTGGTTCTGTGGCTCGTATTTGTTCTTCTAATATTAGTTAATGTTTGTCATTACACTCCATATTTATAGTCTGGAGTGTAGTAACAGAAAGCATAATGTTCTCAATGTGTTCAGATCCTAGAAGAGCTTAAATATTGTCTTCCTAATAATTATAATTTGGCTAGTATTAATTACTGTCACAGTTTCTATTAAATATTAAATCTCTTTTTGTGATAATGCTTTTTAATCCATATAATACAATGTGAAAATTGTTAGGACTCTATATTTTTGGATAAAAAATCCACAGGTCAGAGAATTAATTTTTCTAAAGTTGTCTAACTAATATATAAAATAATTAGAATTAAAGCCTAGGAGCTTAGTTTGGGGGGAGGGTTGGGCCATACCCAGCCATGCTCAGGGAATACTCTCGGCTCTGCACTCAGAAATCGCTCCTGGCAGGCTTGGAGGACCATATGGGATGCCAGGGATTGAACCCAGGTCTGTCCCAGATCAGCTGCGTGCAAGGCAAATGCCCTACTGCTGTGCTATCACTCGGGCTCTCTAGAGCCTAATATTTAAAATGGTTCGCTTCTTGTATTTTTGGTGTATCTTCATTCTATCCTGTCTATTTCCACTCTGGGTTAAAAACTGTCTCAGGCAGAGGATTCCATTTTCACCTATAAAATAGGAATCTAGTATCTTTTTATCTTATATCCTTATTTATTTTTATTTTTGTGGTTTTGGGGTCACACCCGACCGTGCTCAGGGGTTTCTCCTGGCTCCATGCTCAGAAATCTCTCCTGGCAGGCATGGGGGACCATATGGGGCACCGGGATTCGAACCGATGACCTTTTGCATGAAAGGCAAACGCCTTACCTCCATGCTATCTCCCGGGTCCCTTTATCTTATATCCTAAAGTCTGTTTTTTTTTTTATCTTCTTTTTTAATCCATCAGGGTTTTCAAAGGGGCAACACAAAAGCATTAATTCAACAAGTGAACTAGAAAGAGCTAGGGGCAGTTCTGTATAATTGTGCAGATATAGCATAATAATCAAATTATATGGTTTGACGATTAAGAGTTATTATGTTCATAGACAATGTTTTCTCACAGTTTTCTTTGGAATGTAATTAAAAAGGCTTCTTATGTTCCCATGGTTAGAATTAGTAGTGAAAAATTCATTCATTCTATTACCACCTTCAATTTCTTTTTAAATATTAAACTCAGTCAGTGTTCCAAATAAGTAATGATGATATCTTCCAACAGATGCAATGTTCTTGATGATAGCAAAGTCAGATATCATTATAGAGTCATGGAGCTCTAAGGTATCTTTGATCTGGATACATTATTAGATAATGACAGTTTGAAGTATCTATTACAACTAAACTACTCAGTTGTGTGAATCCTTGCTGAACCATTCACACGTGAGGTGACCTCAAATGAGTTATTTGAGTTTTCTTGTTTAAAATAAAGCATATCCTAGGAAGAATTGGATCATAGAAGTTGGATTGCAATTCCCCCTTACTTATCCATATCTTTCTCTATATACTTTCCCAAGATGGAAATCCAAGAATAAAAGTTTGAAAAATGAAATCTCTAAAAGAAAGCAATAATCTGTGATGAAAACAATCACTATCTACTCTAGGATAGAAATAATAGATGGAGTAATTTTGTTCTACAATTGTGGGTTGAAAAGAACCTATTGTTACAATCTTATATATTTCCTATCATTTTTCTTATTGTGCTGATAGTATTTCTATAAGTTTTTTATATATTGATTAAAGGTTATGAGTGAAGCAAATATTAACAAAACTTGACAATTATTGTGGGTGTGAAACATATAATGAGTGAGTAAGTAGATAAAGGAAACAGCTGTTTCTTTACAAATGGCATATATGAGATATTGCTTTCATTAATTTAACTGCCTTTATAGACAATTAACAAGCATCTGCGTCCTGCAGTCAATTCCCCAGAGATCTGACATTTTCTACATAGTTAAATATATTTATTTTTATTGATTGAACATTTCACAAGCAGCTATTCAAACAAAGTTACCAATTGTTGATATGTCAGAGTTAAAACAAAGACTGAAAATACTATATTTTGTGACCTTATTTAATTAGTATATCAGCCATATTTTGGATTGCTAATCATGGGAATGAGAGCAAAAACTGAATAAATTCTCTCACCCTATTCTTACTGTACACAGATGTCAGTATAAATTGCAAAATCACTCTTATGTTTATAGTGCATATATATCTAAGTTTCAAATCAATTCAGTTTCAGTTTTAAAAAATAACTAATGATTCACTATGCAGATCTTAGATGTATTTTTATACTCTCAGGCATATTCCTTTGTCCCTCTGCAGCCCCTTCAGAATCATGTAGGGTTTGATCTCCCTCAATAATGGTGTATTTATTGCTGTCATTGAAACTAATAGGAAGATCTGTCTTTTTTTTTTTTAATAAAAATGTGATGTCTGTGATGTGGATTTTGATGTAGCTGGTCAAAATTATTTTACTTACTAAAGACCTCTGGTCACATGAGTATTTGGGCAAAAGAGGCTAACTGTGTTTAAAAGCCCTCTGAACTATGCCTATTTCTCTTAAAGTTATTTCAAAGGATGACATTCCTGACAACTAACTGATTGCTCTGTCTGCTTTATCAATGACCTGTGTGGGTGCCACAATTTAAATTAGTCCCTGGCTATTTGTGATGATAGCTAGTATTTTCAAGGGATCTATCTCAGTGACATTATCATACTGTTTAGTAATGGAAAAGTACAGACATATAGGTAAAAAGTATTCATTTTATGTAAGAAAATGTGTTCTTTTAATATGCAGTGATTATTTTTAGATATAGCGATGAGAGCATGACTCACCACCTTCCATTTCATCCACCACTTTACTGGCCCCCACTCATCTTTCCTGACACACAGAGCTGATGAAGCAAGTGACAGCCTGTTCTCTGGCAGCATGGTCATCACCACATGTTGTAGTTGGCTTGGGAAAATATTGAATGCTCTAGTTTTTGGATATATATATACTTAGCTTATCATCATTCAGTGGGTCACTTCCACCCTATGACCCACAGTATGTAACACACCAAATTTTCTTTGTTTCTTATTTTTGGGCCATATCAAATTATGCTCAGGGATTATTCCTGGCTCTTAATAAGGGATCACTTTGGCAATCCTTAGTGACAAAATATGGTACTAAGATCGATAATATACAAGACAAATGCTCTAACAGTTAAACTATTTTTCTGGCTGAAAATATAGTTTTAATGAACAATAATGACCCAAAGATATTAAGTTATTTATTTATTTATTTAGTATTTTTATGTGAAGAAAGATAGCTTTTATTGAAACTTATTTAGGAAGTTATGAGTTATGAGGGAAAGAGAAGGATGTGTTTAAGAGAGAACACAGACTTCCCCAAAGTTATTTAAAATATAAATCAGACCTTGATTATAAAGAACTTAACACAAACTTTACAGTATATTCAAGACATTGTTATTAATCAAAGGCTACAAAGATAACCCTTCCCATTTTTCAATTTCAAAATATATATGTGCTTATAATTTTTATTAGTATGGTGAAATTAATATCTGTAAATGCCCATTAACCTGGTTACTTTTAAAGGATCTTAAGAAACAAAAATGATTATTGCAGCTAATTTATATTTAAATCTGTTGAGTGATATCATAAAATAAATTACATATGCCATTTATTTTTCTTCTATGAGATTGTTATTTATTTCTAGTCAATTTTATCAAGCCTTAGGCATGATTCATGTTCTATCCCATTTCTGGCCAAGATGCCTGCCCACCAGCTCCCCCACACTCCCCAGTTCTGTCTCATTGCTGGCCCACTGCTCATATTTTCATAATTACCCTTTGCCAGTTTTTCAATTATGCTCCTGCCTACCTTATTTCTTCCAAAAGTAATCTGTCCTTAGGCTTATTATGCATACTGACCAAAAGAAAATACTTATTATAAAAAAACTCTTTAAGAAAAATATAATGCCAAACCATTATAGTTTATTTTCATATGCTATCTAGCCTCAAAGTCCCCATTTATTATTTCTCATTGCTTGTATAATCATAATTAGCTATTTGTTAAAATTCTTTTGGTAGATTGGAAAGATTATACATCAAGTAAGATGCTTTCCTTACACATGTTTGACCCCCAAATATGGTTCTCTGAGTAACACCAAAAGTGATTTCGAGAGCTAGAAATTAGCCCTGAACATAGCTGTCTGTGACTCAATCATTCACCCCCCCAAAAAATGTGTCAAAGTATTTAAGAAATAAGCAAGCCACTATGATAGCATGCTATTATTTGTCAGAAGAAATTAAACCATAAAACAGATTATTTTCCTTCCCTATAAATATTATGTTTCTTGATATAAACTTGAAAGAGCATAAATTTATAGGAGATATGTCAAAAAGTTCCCATAAAGTTTTCCTCATGAGCCTTTCTTTATTTCATGCCTTTTTCATTCTTGGCAAAAGGAAAAGTAGAGAAGATTCTCAAAACTTGCAAAAAATTCTAAGTGAAATTGGCAAAGTGCCTTCTTTCTAATGGATAGTGAAAATACCAGTTGATTGATAGTGTTTCAGAAATGAAATTCTGTATGTAAGTCCATTTAAAGAGAATGGATAGAAAATATGTTTCTAGAAGAAACAAATCAACGAACAATTATTCTAGCTCCTTCACTGGTGTGAAAATCTATGTGGTGAAATTAAAATTAAAAAAGAGCAATGACAAAATATACCTCCCCACATCTAATATGAGCAACTAAGATATGATCCATTCCTACACAAACAACTCAAAAGTAAAATTATACTACTTATAGATCAGATTGAAACAGCTTGTGTTTCTGATAGCACAAATTAGAAAAATCACGACAGTAACCATACTTATATATGGAATGAAAAATAATAATAAAACATACGTTCAGAGGTAAGGCATTTAACTTTTATACAACTGACACTCGTTCAATCCCAGAATGATATGTAGTTCCTTAAACATTATCAGGAGTTATCATTGAGCATATTTGCTGTGTCCTTCAAAAATAATAAAATAAACAAAAACAAACAGATACACAAATATTCATTTAGCCTTCCTTTACAATGAACTTTTCTTAAAATTTTTTCTGTCTTCATGGTTCCCTAACTATGGGTTGAACAGATATAAAGTGACATATTACAAGAGGGTTTAATTGCACAAATATAGGGTAGACCTCTTTATTATTGAGAAGTCTGGGGAATATTATTTAAGCTTCTATTTTCACAAGTGACATGTGGGTAATATCACAGATAGTACAATATTATTGCAGAATTAGCTATGATTATGTTGAATAAATTTCACTGTCATAAAAATTTTGAGTCTTTGACTCTTTAAGTAATTATGGAAATAGAGATCAAAACTAAATAACTTTTATCTCACCATGAGGGTGGAGAAAAATGGATATTGGAAAAGTGGGTGTAGGAAATAATGATGTTGTATCGAAATAATAAAGATAGTCATGTGGTACTAGAAGAAAACAGATCTACCATGTAGTATATATGCAAAAGTTTTTGATTATCATTTCCCGGTATATCTTATTATGCTACTTCCCAGTGCCTTTAGTCATTTTTTAGTATGGTGAGGAGGAGTTTAGAGAACATTATGTGAGGAAATAGGTCATAGAATCATAGAATCAGGGAATTATTATTTTTCTTTCATTTGCTTTAAGTAACCCTGATGACTCAGAGATACTTTTCCAAAGTTACAATAGATTTGATCTTCATAGTTACAGATATACATGAAATGTTTTCTTTGCTTGCTTGTGATTTTATAAGAGCTCAAGCAAAAAAATGTCACATAATAGTATAAACTTTGAACTTGGAATTGCCAGCAAAATATGAGGGCCAAAAGAAGACAATGTTAAGGGCCTGAAGCATATAGCATAGTGGGTAGGGTGCTTGCCATCTGGGCATCTCATTTAGTTCCCAGAACTGAGCCCTTATGGAGTAAATTCTGAGTGCAAACTAAGGAGTAACACCTGAGCAACATCAGGTGTGATCCCTAAACTAAACAAAACAAACAAGCAAACAAACAAACAAAAGAAGAGTGCTTTCAAGTTGAAGTGAAATATCACATCAACTGTGCTACCATTGGGTAGTAAACAAAACTTTTGCATATTAGTAAGAATATAGCCTTACTTTATCAAATAAATTGTCTTAATTATTTCTTATTTAGTTTAATGTTGTTTGACTTTATATCATTACTGAGTTCAATGAGAAATTTATGAAATTTAATAAAACTAGCAAAATCTGGGGGTGAGAAATATTTTATAAAGATCCAGTAATCATATACTATCTATTAGGAGACAATTAAATGGAGATCTGTTTTTATTTTGTGCCCTTATATTTGTCAGGACTATGATAAATAAATGACTGTAAGTGGAAATCTTAATTTGTTTTTGTTTTTGTTTTTGTTTTTGGGCCACGCCCGGTGGCGTTCAGGGGATGCCAGGGATCAAACTCAGGTCTGGCCTCGGTTAGTTGCATGCAAGGCAAACACACTACTATTGTGCTATCACTCCAGCCCCTATCCTAATTATTTTTATTAATATCTTTATTTAAATACCTTGATTACAAATATGATTGTAGTTGGGTTTCATGTAAAGAACATGTAAAGTCCTGTTTCATCTAAAGAACATGTAAAGTCATGTAAACTTCACCAGTGCAACACTCCCATTAAAAGTGTTCAGAATTTCCCTCACCCCACCGCACTCCCGCTTGTACTTTAGACAGGCTTTCTACTTCCCTCATTCTTTCACTTTGTTATGATTGTTCTCAATGTAGTTATTTTTCTAACTGCACTCATCACTCTGTGGTGATATCTTAATTATTTTTAACTTCAAATTATATTATCTAATTTTCAAACTTTTAATTTTTGGGTTCAAAGCACTTATATAATCATAATCAGGCCTCATACAAATATCCTTGCATTAAGATACTCTCTCTGCCTTATAATTGATTTTAATAGTAAGTTTTCAACCTACCAAATCCTGGTTATACTCTTTTTTAATAATACGGCACATATGAATATAAGCATATTTAGAACTATTTTGTATATTTTGGTAATAGAATAAAGAAAATTAATTTGATTTTCCTATGAGTTAGAAATTTAGATATCGGGCCCAAGTAGCACAATGGTAAATCATTTACTTTGCATGCAGCTGACCCAGGATGGAAGCAGGCTCCATCTCCAGCATCCCATATTGTCCCCTTTCTTAGCACAAAGCCAGGAGTAACCTCTGAGGGCTAACAGGTGTGGCCAAAAAATAATAGAAGGAGGAGAGGAGAAAAGAGGGAAGAAAGGAAGGAAGAAGGAAGGAAGGAAGGAAGAAAGGAAGAAGGAAGGAAGGAAGGAAGGAAGGAAAAAGGAAGAAGGAAGGAAGGAGATAACAGAACAAGAAAGAAAAAAAAGAAATTTAGATATAGAAATTATTAATAATGGAAGGAATAAATGGCATTGGGTAATCTTAGTTCAAATAATTGTCCAAGAAATAAAAATATACCAATGTATTAAAACAATAAAAGGTATAAAAAATAAAATTTATTTTTAAAATGCCCCAATTACTAGTTTTAGAATATTTAAGAAATGTGTACATGGAGGGGTGTAAAAGTCAATAACTGTTTAAAGAAATAGAGCTAATTGTATAAGGAAAACAATAAAAGGTATCTAGATGAAGGACAGAAAGAAAACATGAAAAGTGAAGTCTTAGGACCTGTAAATATTTCTCATAAAAAATTAACATCACACATTATGTGAGAAACAATCAAAATCAGAAGAAAAACTAACCAGAAAGATTAGAAATATTTGATAATTCCAAAAAGCCAGAAACTAATGCCTTGATTCACATCAGATTGAAAAAAGTTCATGACTCATAGGGAACTGTGCATAGAACTCAAGTAAGTCTTTCTTCATGCATAGAAAATAATTTTCCTAGATTGAGCATTGATTCAGAAGACAAATAAAACTCATTAAAGTAACTCTATTTCTAAGTAAATTAATTGCATCCAGAATAAACATCTAATAATAATTGCAGACATATAGGATTACACATCTAGGAAAGTAAATTTCAAATTAGTAAATTTTATTTCAGTAAAATATTGTCAAATATGTAAGATAATCTCACCCATATCCAGAAGAATCTAAGTTAAAACATCCTTAGGTATAAACCAGAAGTTAGAACTAGTAGGCCTGAACTTTACAACGAATAGTATATGTACTTTATGTGTTGCAGATTTTATTTGTAACAGTGGAAATTACTCAGGTCAAACAGATGAGAACTATAATGTTTGTGATAAATATACACACAATAAAAGCTGATTAATCAGTACAAACAAAAAAGAAGAGTACCATTGAATGTAACTACAAAAGCTACCTAAAATAAAATAAACATACAAGATAAAACTTTTTTATTTTTATATTAAGGTAATATTACAGCACTCTAAATACCTTCAGATGGCCTAATGTATATTTTTAATACCTAATTATATGGAGTTCTATGGGAGAAGAACAATTTTTGAAAAATATGTTTTGAAAAAGTTTCCAAATTTGATGAAAACTATGTTTATAGAACCAAGAAGCTTAATTATCTCCAATTAAAATGATGGTGGGAAGGGTGCACTGGTGAATGGGGTATTCCTTTTTACAAGTGAAAACCTAATTACAAACACATTTGTAAACATGATGCTTAAATAAAGATTATTAAAAAAAATAGATCTTCCGAGACAAAAAATAAATAAAAGTGATATGGTGAAACCTACCCTATTGTACATGAGTTATTTAAAACAAATATTTATAATGTCTTTCAAGCAAATTAAAAAGATAAAATAGTCAAAACTAAATCAGTCAGTGGGAGAGAGAGAGACAGAATAGTCTCACTCATCTCTAGGATTTAAAAAAAATAAAATACATTATTGTAATAATATCCAAGATAATAGAGATGAGGTCCTGAAGGACTGGCTCATGCTATGAAGCATACCACAAAGAGTGGTGAGTGCAGTTAGAGAAATAACTACACTAACAACTATCATGACAATGTTAATGAGTGAGAGAAGTAGAATTTCCATCTCAGTATAGGCAGGGAGTGGAAGAGGAGGGATATGGGGGTGGCATTGATTATCAGAAATTGAATATCCAATAAAATGTTTTTACGTATGAAAATGAAATAAATATATTGTTGAGTCAAGCTAGAAGAATTTATTTTCAGATAATAGACAATGCAGAGAATGTTAAAGAAAGTTTTAATTTGAATAAAAATTTAGGCAAACATTAAGATAATTTATAATAAATAATAAGCAGATACGTAGTAATAATAAGTAAATAAATTTTTACTTTGATTACAAGGTTGTTCACAATAGTCTTTTTTTTTCACAAAGAAAAAGTTCATAATTGAGTTTCAGCCATACAATTTGCAATAACTTTCACCAGTGAAGACCAATAATTCCAGTTTTCCTCCTGCCCTGCCACTTGCATGTCTCTTGGCAGAAATTTAATTATCTTTTTCTCTCTCTCTCCTCTGTCTCCTTTTTTTTCTATTTCTTTTATTCCTATGATTTGCAATATTGTTACTGGGAGGGTATCATGCATATCACTTTATCTCCTTTCAGCACCCAATTATTTTTTGGGGCGGGGGGGTCACACCCAGCAGCGCTCAGGGGTTACTCCTGGCTCTATGTTCAGAAATTGCTCCAGGCAGGCTCAGGGGACCATATGGGATGCCGGGTTCGAACCATCAACCTTCTGCATGCAAAGCAAATGCCTTACCTCCATGCTATCTCTCCCGCCCCTCAGCACCCAATTTTTATCCAGAGTGTCCATTTTCAATTATCATCATCATTGTGGTTCCTTCTCTGCCCTAATTGGACTCCTCCACTATTGGTGCCAAGATTCTAACGATGGTCTTTGACCGTCATCTTTATTGTGTCTGAATAGTATTACCATATTATATTTTTTAATATCTTACAAATAAGTAGATTATTTTACGTCTATCCCTCTCCTGATTTATTTCCCTCAGTATAATATTCTCCATATTCACCTATGTATAAGAAAATTTCAAGATTTTGTTTTTTTAACAGTTTCATGATATTCCATTAGGCCAATGTAGCATGGTTTCTTTTTCACTAATCCTATATGAATTTAGGGAGTGTTTGATCTATTTCTTTAAAAAAAAGTCATGGAGGGCTCATTTCTTGAGACAGTATTTTGTAGATTTCTTTGTATAGGTCTTTCACCTCTTTAGTTCAGTTGACTACAAGATACTTGATTTTCTAATGTACAATTTTAAGATATTTTTAAACATTTCTCTTATTTTATATAGAAAAGGCATGTTTATTTTTCATATTATTGTTGTAGCCTCTCATTTTACCATATAAATATATTGTTTCTAGAAACTTTTTTCTGAAGTCTTTAAGATTTTCTAAATATAGTATCATCTGCAGATAGTGAAAGCTAAAATTCTACCTTCTCTATCTCTATGCTTTTGATATATTGCCTAATTGCTATGCAAGTACTTTTAGTAATATATTAAATAAAAGTGGCAAGAGCAGGCAAAGTTGTCTTGTACCAGATCTTTTTTTTTTTTTTTGGTTTTTGGGCCACACCCGGCGGTGCTCACAGGTTACTCCTGGCTGTCTGCTCAGAAATAGCTCCTGGTAGGCACAGGGGATCATGTGGGACACACCGGGATTCGAACCAACCACCTTTGGTCCTGGATCAGCTGCTTGCAAGGCAAACTCCACTGAGCTATCTCTCTGGGCCCTTGTACCAGATCTTATAAGAAGAGTTTTATTTTTCCTCATTGAGTATAATGTTGCAAGGCTAGTATTCAGTGACTTTGACAATATTGAGATAAGTTCCGTCAATTTCCATTTTTTGAAAGGTTTTCTCATGCACTTATCCTGGATCTTGTCAAATGCTTTCTCTGTGTCTACTGCTTTATCATATGATTTTTACATTTCTTTATATTTGATATGGTGTGTTATATTGATTGACAAACATATGTTAATCAATCCTGCATCCCTGAATGAATCTTACTTGGTCATGTTTTATGAACTTATTGATGAATTGTCAGAATTTATTTGCTGAATTTTGTTTAGGATATTTGTATCTTTGTTCATGAGGGATATTGGGCTGAAATTTTTGTGTATGTGGTTGCTCTTTCTGCTTTTGATAACACGTAATTTTCATTTTATACAACTATTTTGGTGTGTTTATGTTTCTTCAATATCCTAGAGGAGTCTGTAAAGGATTGGAAATAGTTTCTCTTTAAGGATTTGAAAGAATTTAGAAAATATATCTGTGCCTAGGCTTTTGTTTGAGGGAAGACTTTTAATTGCCTTTACAATTTTGTCAATAGTGATGTCTTTTCTGGCATTATAGATCATCTTAGTTCAAGCTTGGGAGGTTTTGGAACTCCAAGATTTTATCCATTTTTCTAGAATCTCTACTTTGTGACATAAATATTATTATTATTATTATTTTTTGGTTTTTGGGTCACACCTAATGACACTCAGGGGTTACTCCTGGCTATTCGCTCAGAAGTCGCTCCTGGCAGGCACAGGGGACCATATGGGGAACCGGGGGATCGAACCGCGGTCCGTCCTAGGTTAGCACAGGCAACTTATCTCCAGCGCCACCGCCCGGCCCCCCGACATAAATATACTTAAGAAAATATGCTTAAGATATACTAACATATATGATAATTTTGTTTACTAATAAAGAACTATTTTCAAAGCATTATTCAAAGAACTTAAGATATTGTAAAAAAGCCTGATATATGAAAATGTCCTATAAGGAGTATTGCTAACAGGTGACATTTGACTGTTATGATGACATTGACTGTTATTAAGTTTTCAGAATTGAAAACAAGTTTTGCATTATTAAAAAAAACATTATAAATATTATATACAAGACAGAGGTAGTGATGATTTACGAGAGTTTTTAAAATTCCATAGAAAAATTTAATGAGTTTATGTTTTAGTTGGTCTATATATAAATATGTAAAATCCACTAAATATGTAAACTATCTTTTTTAGAATATATTTCTTCAAACTATTATTTAGCAAAATATTAAGCATGCAATGCACTGTAGAGGAATTGCCATAAATATTATGCACCAGAGGTATTGCTCTATTCATAAACAGAGAATGTGACTTTAGTATGTACTTACAAAGGTACATATATCTCAGTTCTTGTAGTATTCTTTTTTTAATATAATTTTTATTTTTAAACATGTTGGGTTACATATCATTGGCAATCATATTTTAGGTACAAATTAACATAAAATCAGGGGAACTCCCATCACCAAAAAGTCCTC
>PVKC010022722.1:0-17568 GCA_004027635.1 Crocidura indochinensis
GCCTATACTTATTATTGCATGAGTGCTTCAGGCCTATATCTGATGATACTATGACGGAGGGATTGAGGTAATGGTGATATAACTCAGATTCACACACATCAGGCCTGTGCTCTACCATATATACTCTCTCCCCATGCCCAAATTTAATCTTTAGAGTATCTTCAAATGCCCTTTTATTTGGTACAGAATTTAGCTCTTTATTCTAAGAATAACCAAGAAGTTGCTAACTGAATAAGTCAAAATTAAGTACTTACTTATTATTAAAAGTAATAGAATATACAATATAATTGTATATATTTAGAGAACTTATTGAAGGGTAATATTTTTTCAAAGAGATTGTATATGTATGTGATAACATATACAGAAGATGCAGTTACTTTCCCTACTTAATAAGTATGAATTCACAAGCATAATTTGGGATTAATATTCTTTTATTAGAAATGGAAAGATTGTGTCAGAATAAAAGGAAAATCCTGATCTCAGATGGTCAGGATGATTTTTTAAACCATGACGAATTTAAATATACTTATAAATCTGAAGGTTTTGTGAAAACAATGAAATTTTAGAAGTTGTTTTAATCAAGTTATTTATTGTGTGTAAGGTTAGAACAGTATTCTAAGATAAACTGCTCTGATAAAGAATAAAAACCGTTTAAAATTTAAATGAGACACACACAAAGGGGTAAACTCAGACTGGCAAAAGGGACTAGAAGAGGTGAAAATACAAAAGGGGAAAGTATTTTGATCTTTCTGGCAAAAGGCTCCGGGAATAAGGAGTATATTGCAGACTTGAAGTTCAATGCAATGGAAAATTGATGAAGAGCTTCAGGGAAGGAAAGATGGGTCAGTGACAGATGAAGGAGCCAGCATTGACAATAATAGCTAGACAGATGAAAAGTACTCGATCCTGGAAATGAGAAATCAAGTGAAAATGAGGTACTAGAAGCCAAGCTGAGGATAATCAAGTCATTTTATATTGGAAAAAATATAGAGGGGAGAACAGAAACCAGAAAGTAGAAAACCGTTTTATTCAGAAAAACAGCCCAAACTGAGACAAAACATTATATTTCAATGAATTAAAATTGAGGTGGACTGAGGACTTTTTGGTGAGGGGAGTTCCCCTGATTTTATGTTAATTTGTACCTAAAATATGATTGCCAACGATATGTAACCCAACATGTTTAAAAATAAAAATTATATTAAAAAATAGCAATATGTTTTATTTAAAAACCTTGTTTGAAGAGGGCAATATATTTTAGGTATTATTTTTCTTCCCCTTTTTTCTGGGAAGAAACAAAAAAAGTCAAGGCTTTCTTATTTGCCACATTTAAGGGTTTATGACTTTGCCAACTGCAAATAGAAATCTACATTTAATCTTCATGCATGGACTTGAGGTTACACTGTGACTTAATCCTAATATCATCAGCTTGGAAAATATTTATTGTTGACTACCAAAAAGAAGACATTTTCAAGTGCAATTTCAGGCCTTTCAAGCTCACTGGAAAATAGAATGTTAAAGTCAATCAAATTTGCATTTATGAAGATTCATATGCATAGAAGTGAATTTTTCAGAATGTTTCTATCTATATTAACCTGTGGAAAATGAGAAAAATGAGACATTAAAGCAAATCTTGCAGCTCACCTCCTCTGTCATTTATGACACCTGATTCTGTATCCTGCAAAATTAGAGTATAATGTCAGAGAGCATTTGGTTGTTGGTTGAGGAAAATAGAAAATGATGCTGTTACTCACATACAAATGTCAGCACCAAATAATGCAGGAACATCTTGTTCTTAGATTTGTATATCCTTCAACCACAGCTTTATGAACCAGAAAAAAAGTCAAAGAAAGGGAAGATTTGTTGCAATGAATTTTAAGCATTGTTTAAAAATGTTGGCCATAATGACACTCTCCCCTTGGAATATTATAAAGCATTTTCTGATCTTAAAAGCCTTGGGAGTATTATAAAGTATTTTCAGATATAAAATGAGTTACTTAAATCAAGTAAATCCCTTAAAAACCATATGAATTATTTTGTAGAAAATTGCTATTTTTCACTAGCAGTGTTAGAAAAGTATCAACCTTATTTTTCCACTTTCCTGGCTGAAATAGCAATCCAATGACACCTTGAGGAAAGAAAGTAGTGCTACCTTTATTTACAATTCGCAAGCCTACACAATTCTGGCATAGATTTGGGGACATAAAAAATACAACACTCAAATAATCAATGTACATGAGTTCTAGGGTATATTTCTTCATGCTCTATATCTTTGATACTTCAACTGGAAGAATCTTTTCCTCAGTCTCAGAGTGTTCCTTAGAGTTAATGAGATATAATGATACTATGGAAATATTCAGCAATAGTCCCTAATGTGTCTTGAAATTTGTGACCCAAAGAAATATTTAAAATTGAATATAAAAAAGGTGAAGACATTCTTATAAGACCTCTGGAGTTATTATGTAGGGTGTGATAGTCACTGGACTATGGCATTGTCTTTACTGTGAGGTTTTTGCTTGACCAATAACTTGTTTAAAATGGCTACTTTCACCTTCACAGACATACAACCTTTCACTCCCAAGAGACAAGTATAGCTACTCATGCAATTAAATAGTTTGTTTCATTTAATGTTTGGGGGAAAATAAGTGCTTGGCAGTGTGAAGGTACTAACCTTAATTGCCTCTTCTAGAGTCACTGCAAATCATGTGTGTGACCATTCTCTCTTAATTATGTAGCAGAGTAAAAATGATACTGCAGCTTAATTCAGAATGCTTGCTGTAATGCTTGTTTGTTCAATACAGAATGCCTGCCACTGGGAAGACCAAAGCCTTTAAGTGGAAACTGCCTAATGAATAAATCATCAGTGTGGAATTAGAAATGTTTTTGTAGAATTTATTTATTTATTAACCATAAACTCAATGCTTCCTCAATTGAGAATGAATTATCATTTTAATCTTTGTAAATAATATGAGAAAAAATTCATCAAAATGTGCAGTAATGTTTGCCTCTTTAAACGATAAAATTATTGCAGTAGAAGTCGGAGGGGAAAATGTTATGGTAACTAGATCTGTTACTAAATAGTCACTAAATAGAGAGAATATGGGATTGAGGATCAAGTTTAAATAGGAATTTAAATAAAAAATTCCTCAAGTTAAATTCTATGAAATGAATTTTTCTGAGGCAAATAGCTTTAAGAGTTAACTTCCTACATTTTAATCTGGTGTGGTAAGAGATTATAATATCTTATTATATTCCACTTTTAAAAATCCTGACTTTGGGGGCCAGAGTGATAGCATAGCGGTAGGTTGTTTGCCTTACATGCTGTAGACTCAGGATAGACATGGGTTCGATTCTCAGCATCCTATATAGTTCCTCGAACCTCTAAGGAGCAATTTCTGAGTGCAGAGGCAAGAGTAACCCCTGGGTGCTATAGAGCGTGGCAAAAATATTAAAAACAACAACAACAGAATCCTGACTTTGCCACCTAATGCATTTGATAAATTGTTTCTACTCCACAGAGCATGTTGTAGAGCGTACCTCCAGGAATCAGAATTCAAATTTAGGAAATATATTTAGTCAGGTATCCTATGAATCCAAGTGGTCCCTTAAGTAATTTTCAGGAATCTCTAATCTCAGGAAATAGATACAGAAAAACACAGGAATGACATTTAGTCCTTAGAAGACATGATGTAGGATTCATTAAATAAGGAACTTAAACATTTATACAAAGTAAGCTTTCTGTGAGGCTCATTAGCATAGGAATAAAGAGATCTGTGAGGAGTATAAATGACCCAAACTAGTAATAGATATGTTAAGTATCTCCTCACCCACATCTCAGAACTAGGAGTACCAGTCATTCCTAAATTCAATATTCTCATTTTCCAGATGTGAAAACTGACTCTCAGAATGAGAGTAGCCAGACTTAAGACTTGACCTTACAGAGAGAAAAACAAAGCAGACTCAAGGAAGAATTGCTGTCACTCTTCTATTCTATGCTGTCCTTCTCTATCTTTTTCATCATGAAATAAAAATTAGCAACAATATTGACAATGAAATCTTAGGTTACCACTCTTTATCACTTTCAAATCAAAGACTGCCGATTTCTACTGAATGCAGAAAACTTTAAGGAATAAATTATTTTCATTGAAAGCAATTTCAAGCTAGCTAAACTAAATAGCTAAGGAGATGGATAGTACAAAGGTTAATGAACTTGTCTTGCATTTGCTGCTCTGAGTTTGATCATCAACCACAAGACTGGAAGTAAACTCTGAGCACATATGGCTGTGATCCCCAAATCATCACTAAACAAACCTAAACTTAAACCTCACTGTCAATATTTACCATTTATCAACAAGCATTTATAGTCAAGATTATGTTTTTCTTTATTTACTATTTCCATTTACAAAAGTCACTCTGTTTCAAACTTCCAGGAACTCATAATAAAATTCCATTAAGCTAAGTAATAAAATGCCATTATTAGACTGACAAGAATCTTCACTACCTGAAGTTATAATGCATGCTCCCCTACCAACAGGGGTGTTGTGAGGATTAATGAGATATTTAGAAAGCATTTTATGCATGCAGAGGAAAGAGCCTCATGAATGCAAAAGAGGAATAACAGTAGTTTATCTCCCCCATCAACAGAAGAAAGCCTGTCTAAACAGATGGACCTGGAATGATGTCTTCTTAATGTTGGCAAAATTCTACCTGTGTTAGAGAAGGCTTAGCAAAAGGGGTTCCTAGAGAAAAATATGCTTCTGAAGCTAGAGAGGTATTGCTCTTTAAATGTCTCCCTAAGACTGTCTTGGTTTGTCAAAAACTAATATGTTTCTTGCAATATAAACTCGTAAAGTCTAAAACCCACACCTATCAAGAGAAGCAGGGATAATTCTATTTTTGGAATTTTTTTAATTTGATTGTAATTTTGTAGTAAAGATGTCACTTTCTAATATTATAATTCAAACTTTGAATTACTAAGCCAGCCAAGAGAATGTTCTTTTGGAATAATGTTTTAACAAATAACTAAACATATATTATGAGTTATGCACATAAATTGTGATTTAACAAATAACTAAAAACATAAATTAAATAAATTTCTTATTCACTAAGACCCTGGTAGTCTATAAGGCATCTAGAAAATGAGAAATTGCTTTGACATTTTAGTCCAAAGGCTGTCTTCTAGCTTAACTGCTTGTACCTAAACCTGTCAGATTACTACTAGTCTTCACACTTTTCTTAGCCCAGTGTTCCAGTTTTATTGTTGTGCTCTGTACATGATTCTCCATAATTCTCTGTATTTGATAATGGGAGGGATGTTTCAGAGGTTACATCTTTTGAAGAAATCACAGATTACCTGATCACTAAAACATATTCACACATCAAGATACAGTTGGAAAGTACATTTTTTTTGGTTTTATTTTTTTGGGGGGGCCACACCCGGTGACGCTCAGGGTTTATTCCTGGCTATTCACTCAGAAGTCACTCCTGGCAGGTCCGGGGGACCATATGGGGAACCGGGGGATTGAACCGTGGTCCGACTTAGGTTAGCACAGGCAAGGCAGGCACCTTACCACCAGCGCCACCACCCAGCCCCCCACATTTTTCAAGAATGCTTCCTATTTGTTGAGCACCATTTTCAACACTTTTGGGAAACTCCAATGTGTTTTTGTCCTCACATTAAATAATTTCTATCTTTTTTTATTTCTCTTAATTCTTTCTTTCCAGCAATCTTTTATAACTTCAAAAATTTAAAATTCAAGGAGCTAGAGAAATAGTGCTGTAGCAATGTGTTTGTTTTGTATCTGACTAACCCAAGTTAAGTCCTTAGCATCACCAGAAGTGATCTGGAGCACAGAGCAAGAAAGTAAGCTGTGAACTCTACCAAATGTATCCCCAATGTCCCCCCCCCCAAACCAAACAAAATAATAATGTTTCAGCTAAGAAAGTAAACATTTTTAAATCTTACTTAAAAGTATTGAATTTTCTTGTCTTTATTAAGTTTATAATCCTGAGATCACCTGGGAAATTATTGAAAGGACTAAAATATAAACTTTATAAAAGCAAACCTCATACAACCTAAAGATATAATGTTGCCTATGTGAGTAATTTCTTTTTCTTTTTTTCAATACACCAGAATGTCAAAAATGAAAATTTTCAGATCACTTGTACCCTAGGGCAGATATTTGGTCCATGATAAAACTAAATAATAGAAATAATATGTATGTATCTCACCCTATTGTCAACATTTTTCTTACTATAACTCTAAAGAAAATATACTTTTTGAAATTCTTTTATTATCTTCATCTGTCAAGTCCATTTTTTAAGCCAAACATTATCAGATATAAAAGGGGAAATTAACTACAAAGACAGACACCCTGATTACCTGTTCCATAATAAATGACCAGAGAAAAACTTTGTATTCTCCAGCTACCCAATATTCATTTCAGCAGACTAGTGATCTAAATCTATCTATAGCTGCTATGCCTATTTCACTACATCTAGACACTCATGAACTGAAGATCATTGGGCTGCATTGTTCATTTTTATTCTGCAATAAAACCTGTAAAATCAGAACAATCTTAAACCATCAAATGATGACCTATATAGAAAATTTTATGATCTTTATTCTGTATCACTTCCAACATTTACAAGTGAATTTATTCTTGATCTGAGCACATGAAAAATTTTTATGTCCGTATTTTTTGGTTTTGTTTTGTTTGGGGCCACACCTGGTGACGATCAGGGGTTACTTCTGGCTATGCACTCACAAATCACTCCTGGCCATACGGAACCCCAGGGTTCGAACCTAGCTCCATCCTGGGTTAACCTTCTGCAAGGCAAATACTATGCCACTGTGCTATTGTTTTGGCCCCATCAGTTTTGTTCATATTGGGATTTTTTTGTTGTCTATTTGTTTTTATTGTTTTATTTATTTATTTATTTTGGTTTTTGGGTCACATCGAACAGCGCTCAGGGGTCACTCCTGGCTCTATGCTCAGAAATCGCTCCTGGCAGGCTCTGGGACCATCTGGGATGCCAGGATTCAAACCACCATACTTCTGCATGCAAGGCAAACGCCCTACCTTCATGTTATCTTTCCAGCCCCAAGTTGCTGTTGTTTTAATCTAGAGCATTGAACTCTTAATCAGGTTGGCTAAATATTGTGAAAATGTCCACAGTGCTACAGTGCTCCTGAGTATTACTAGGGAGAGTCTACTTTTTAGTTCTTATTTGTTTAAATGAGGTATTATTGTTTTATGAGATTGTAGTTTAAATTTAGACCTCTCCATGTTTCTCCATGATACCCACCTCCAAAGTAGCAATTCCCCATCTCTGTAGTTCATTGTACCTCTCTCTTCTATTATTTCTCCCAATACCCCTTGTTACCTCATTTCTTTGTTCAGAATCCATGGGTTTGTTTATATTTAGTATGATCTCTTCTCTTCCTTGTGCTTCCCTATCTCACAAAGGGATGGGTGTGTTCATCCATTATTTCTCTTCCTCTTTCTTATTGTCTTGTGATGACGAAACATTACAGTTGTCTCCATATGTTCAAGAAGACAAATTCATCTTTACTATAACTAAGAATAATACATGTATATATCATAAATTTCTATTTCATATTTGATTTGGGGGCAACACTACTGGCTCTTCACTCATAAATTACTCCTGATGTTACTTGGGGAAATATCTGGAATTCTGAAGATTGAATTGGAATTGATTATGCAAAATCAAGTCCTGTCCACTGTTTTGTCTCTTCAATCTTTTAAGATCATTTTAATCCACTCAACTATTATTGGGTACTTAGGTTCTTTCTATATTTTGAATTGTAAATAATGTTTCCAAAAACATAAATGTTTAAATATTTTGACTTGAGCATTTTTGTGTTCTTTGCATAGTGCCTAGAAATGGAGTTTATGAGTCATATTATGCATATTTATTTTTGAGAAATCTTTATAGATTTTTACATAAAATATTAATTTATTTATATACCTACCAATAATGAATGAGAATTCTTTCACATGCCTACGAATAGTTAATATACTTTGATCTTTTATAAAACTATCTTATATAGGAATATGTACAGTGTAAGATCACTATTATTCTGATTTACATTTTTCTAGTAACAACTGATAATGAATTTTTTGGCCACACCTGGAGGCATTCAGGGGTTACTTCTGGCTCTCTGCTTAGAAATCGCTCCTGGCTGGCTCAGGGGAACATATGGGATATTGGGGATCGAACCCATGCCTGTTCTGGGTCGGCTGCATTCAAGGCAAATACCCTACCACTGTGCTATCACTTCAGCCCCTGATAATGAATATGTTATGTGCTTTCTTATCATTTATAATAATTTTTGGAGACTTGTAGGTTAAGTTTTTTTCTTTTTTTTCCTTTTTTTTTGGGGGGGGGTCACACCCGGCAGTGCTCAGGAGTTACTCCTGGCTCCATGCTCAAAAATTGATCCTGGCAGGCACGGGGGACCATATGGGGCACCGGGATTCGAACCGATGACCTTTTGCATGAAAGGCAAACGCCTTACCTCCATGCTATCTAACAGGCCCCAAGTTTTTTTCTTAAATATTATGATTTGTTTGAATATCTTTGTTGTTGCTGCTATTGATCATTTTGTATACATTGGATATAACATTTATTAGATTGCTGAATGCCTATTTTCTCCCACTAAATATGAGAACTTCTTTGATTTTTTTTTAAACTGTGACCATATACAACATGTAGGTGCAGTCCCCACAACAATATTGCCCATTCTGGAACTTGGTCTTGAAATTGGTTCATGGGTCCAGCCTTGCTTAGGGCTAAGAGGTTGGCACTTGGCTACATCTAGTGGCACTGATGCTCAAACTCAAGGCCTCATACCTGTGAGGCATGACTTCTACTAGTGTAATATTCCAAATTAAGAGATTTTAGTTTAATGATAATTGATTTTTTCGAGCAGAAGCTTTTTAGTTTGATTGGGTCACATTCGTTTATTTTTTCTTTATTTTCTCTGACACTAGAATCAAGCCATTAAAGACATTTTAAGACAAAATATTAGAAACACTACACTATTAACTTAAAACTATAATATAAAACTGTATTTGTCAAAACACATGGTCTTAAAAAACAAAGTAGACACAGGAATCAATAAAATTGCATTATCCCCCACAATCAACACTTTATACCTATGAACATTTAAACAAACTATCAAAAACATTAGAAGTGTAAAATGAATTTAATTATTTTACTGTTAGACATGAATCAATAAAATACATATAAGAAAACTGAGAAAAACTTTTCATGATATTGATTTCTGTGATGTCTTCAGACACATGCATAATTTTGTTTATGTTATTGATTATGAGTGTATAAACACTGCCATTAACATCTCCTTGTAGCTTGTAACCATAAACCCAAAATTTAATTATATCTGGATACTAAGAACCGGGGTCTTCCTTGAAAATTCATATGATATTCCCACATTTTAATTTTAAAACTAAAGAAAAAGGCAGATAATTTGTTTTCAAATTAATAAACAATAAAATATAATTCAATAGTGTGAGAATTTCTTAAATAAAAAGTAACAGCACTTCAACTGAAGGCATCAAAAATCTCAAAAGCAACTATGCTTAGCTTTTGATCCAAAATTAAAAACTAAAAGAAAGTTTGAATATCTATTTTTTAGAGAAAGATATATGCTTGGCAAATTTACAATCTGGGACAAACAATGCAAGAATATGACATATTAAAGGAATCCCAGTTTATTCTAGCATAAAGTATAATAGAGGAAAATGGGATGAAACAACTGTGATTATTTCTAAAGAAAGTTAGAATAGTTTTAGTTTATATTTACAAGTTTGCTAATGAAAATTCTCAGAGTTTGGGTCTTGGAGCAATAGCACAGCAGGGAAGGCATTTGCCTTGCAAGGGGCTGGCTCAGGTTCAATCCCTGCATCCTATATGATCCCCCCAATTCAGCCAGGTTGATTCCTGAGCTAAAGCCAGGAGCAACCCCTGAGGGCTGCCTGGGTGTGGCCCAAAAGCAAACAAACAAAAAGGATTGTCAGAGTCAAAGTATAGAACGTACTTATGGAGAGAGGATCATAGAACAGCCCCTTTCCATGGGGCTGGAAAGGCATTAGAGGTGTAGTGTGCTAGCCTTACATGAAGCTGACTCAGGATAGAAATCTGGCATTCCATATAGTACCTGGGGTTCATGAGAAATGATTCCTGAGTACAGTGACAAGAATAAACTCTGAGCACAGTTAGGTGTGATTCCTGCCTCCCCACACCCAAAATCTTTTTCATCCTTATTTTGTATCTAGACAAAGGGTGTCATGGGCAAAAAGATAAAATAGTATCATTGGGAATTCCAGTATGCTTACTGTGGACTAATTTAAAAGGACAGACAACGCATAAAGAAAGCTGCTGAGGATAATCACCTGGAATCATACAATTTAAAGTTAGGTCTTATCTGAGAGAATGAAAAGATTTTCAGAAACTGAAAAACACAAAAATCAAAACTGTTGCATAAATCGAGAAAGGCATGGGATTTAGTAGCAATGTGTTTTAAATGTCAGGAAAACTCAGAACAAATGACAGCCAACCAAATTGAGAGCTTAAATTTGTATTTCTCTACACTGATAAAAAGTAGGGACTTAAATATAGATATTCACATATAGTTGAATTTCAAGAGTAACATGAAAAAAAGAATAGACACCATAGGCAGTAAAAGAACAAAATAGAAGGTTCCCAAAATTGATAGAAGAGAAGAGGCCGAGTAAGTTCAAAACTAAAAAATCACTTACTATAATGTCTGAAGCCTATAATTTAAAATTTCAAGAAAAATTGTTGCCATAAATATAGAATTTCCCATGTTCATTGATTGCACAAATATTCCTAAACAGATAATAATAAGTTTAAAATGAAAATGGCTTCATTTTAAAATGTGAACTACATCAAGTGAAATACATTTAACATCTTTACTTAAATTGATAATAGAGAATAGAAATGATACTATCACCACATATTTCAAATTAGAAAAAATTAACACTTTTATATTCTTATGGAGTTCATTCCTATAAAGTGCACACATCTATTTTGTGTGCATGGCTTTCAATTCCTCACAGAAAAGCATATCAAACAGCATAGTTAAGCCATGCAAAGTATAGAGAAACTATGTCCTTTATTTCAGATAATTCAGATTTAATGTCCCTTATAGTATGTATATATACATATATATATATATATATATATATATATATATTTACCTCTCTACCACATGCTTTCACAATAGGTATCTCCCTCAAACAACACAATTTAAAAGGCAAATGCATCACTCAAGAAGTAGCCAAAGTTACAGTACTGAGTAAATAGCCAATTACCAGGCCTGGAAATATATTAAAAAAAAAAAAAAAACAAAACAAGGGTCTGATGACCAGAACTCACAACCTCACAATCTGGCTGTTTATCAAGAAGAAGTCTGACAACACCTGCTACCATTTTCAGTCACTGTACCTCATCCCAAGTTCTCAAAGGTCTATTTCTAAAACCACCTCAGAAATGTTTATTACAGCCTGTGCTACTGACTCCTATTGGCTATTTTCATGACAAGGTTTCTCCCAGAAAATCTCTGTCTTACAATTTTAGTTGAGGGAAGTAAAAACATAAGTATTCATCAACTTTATTTTTCTGGTTACAAAAGGAAAGCGTGGAGATTTTTTTTTTTTGAAATACAAGAGCAAATACCAAATTGTACACCAAAAATTTGGTATAATACCAAATACCAAAACAGAGACTACCTTGTACATACTAGATCTCAAATGTAATGATGATGAAGATAATTTGTTGTTTCTCTTCTTGGAACTTAGTAGTAGATATTTTCTATTGAATGTTATTTATATTTGGATACAAATTTGTGTATCTGTAGCAATGAAATTTGCATATCTGTATATTATTTTGTTCCCCACTCAGTCAGTCATTTTACATAGAAAAGCTTTACATGCATAAATAACAATTTCTAGATGGAGTAATCCCAGTATGAGTTCAATTATAAACTAATATTAAAACATTACACGCTATATTTTAGTGAAGTGAACAAAGGCTATTTAGACAAAATAGAGGTCTTTTTCTACTATCAAGGTAGCTTTTAAAACTTTATGCAATTGCTGAAAGGGAATGACATCTCAGCCATCCTCATATAGCCATGTTGAGCCTAATAAATTTGAAAAGTGAATGGTGGGAAATAAAAAGAACTTTAGTCCAGAAGATTCTTTGTAAGGCATTGAAAGGAGGAAATTTTAAGAATTGCATTAGTATACACTGAATATTGGCATAATAACTTGGTTCAGGCCTCAGAAGAATGAACATTGCCTATACATCCCTGAACCATGGATACCATCTATGGATACAACCACAATTTTCTATAACATTACCAGGAAGTAAACCTCTACAAGGAAGACCCTACCACTGCTCTGGCATTGACTTACTTCGAAGAGTGCTCTCAACACCAGACAACTTAGTAACAGCAACAACCTGCTTTCAGGGCAGGTGTCTCCTCATCTAATGGTGAAGTGAAACTAGAGGTTAGTCCACATCAATCTGACTCTTCGGTGAAGGAAATGCGCAGAAACCAGAATCTTTAACTACAGGGACCTGGGCACCAGCAATAGCTAATGTGTGAAAAAGTTTTGCCTGGACCAGGGGTTGGGCAGCCAAGTATGTCTGGAGCCCAAAGTCGGTCTTATGCCAGAAAACTTCAGGGGTGAGGCCACCTTGTAATTAGGCCAAGGCTTTTTTTCCATTTTTGCCCATATTTTGCTGGGCCTATGCAAACAATTGGCAATTACCACTCTCACACCGTTACTACTGTATTTTTAACACTTATCCTTTAAGAAAAAAAGGAACAAAAATAGCTTACTAAACTTAAATATATATATTATAACTATAGTAAAATGCCTGTCTCGAATTAAGGCAGGGGATATGAAAGAGGGAGGAGGGCATTGGTGGAGGGAATGTTGCATTGGTGAAGGGGGAGGGTTCTGTTTATGACTGAAATCCAACTGCAATCATATTTGTAATCATGGTGCTTAAATAAAGAATTTATATTAAAAAAGAATTGCATTAGTAAAAATTAATAAATTTCCAAATTTTCCGGTTTTATCTTGTAGAGCACTTCCTTATAGAAATATCAAATAATAGTTCTGTGGTTGTAGGAGAGATAGAGAGAGGGAGGGGGGGAGAGAGAGAGAAAGAGAGAGAGACTGAGAGAGAGAGAAAGAGAGAGAGAGAACAGTGACAGTGGTCAGGAAAATAGCACATACCTCATTCATCTCTGATGCTCTGACTTTGAGTATAAGCACTGAAAAGAATCCCCAAATTACAGAGACAGCCACAGTGACCCAACTCTACTGGGTGGGGCATCAGTCCCTTAGCACCATGGTCTCCCAAGTGTGGCTCTAATAAAATAAGTGGTAGAACAATAGTGTAAATAATTAGCTTATTGCTTAGAATACAGCTTTTATGTTTCTCACATAGAAATATAAATTACATATTTCACAAAGTAAAATATCTTTATGGCTCTAAATTTAACTAAGAGAGGAACATGGTATTCTGTTGAACAATGCTTTCAGAATGCTTTTCTGGACTTTGAAGTTGAAAGTTTGAAAACTGCAGAGATTCAGAATGACATGTAATTAGCATGTGAGCCTTGATAAAAGAAACTCCATATTTGAAAATGAGCTTATCAAGACAAAATAAAAAATCATGAGAAAGAAATGCTACAGGCCATATATGAAAGGATTTTTCCACATTGTCATTAAATAAGGACCTTTATGAAACTACTGAATAAGGAAAAATTAAATACAAGAATAAAGATATATCAGGCAGGAGAGATAACACAGTGGTAGGGCTTTTGCCTTGCAAGCTGCTGACCCAGGGCTGACCTTGGTTTGATTCCTGGTCTTCCATATGATTCCCCCCAGGCCAGGAGCGATTTCTGAGTATATAGCCAGGAGTAACACCTGAGAGTCACAGGGTGTGGCCCAAAAAGAAAAAAAATAAAGACATACCATGCAAATATCCAGTCATAGATTATTATAGGCTCATATCATGTGCTTGACATAAGGATTATTTTCTATTTATAATGAATTCCATGTGTTTGGATATTTAGTAAAAACTGAATAATCCCTCTGATTTTTCCTATTTTTCCTACCCTCTATTTTTTTTACCACAATTGTATGCCATCAACTAAAATAAAAAAGATATAAAATTCTATATTGAGTAGAGAAGCCAGAGAAAGTACCAATTATGTAAAGATATCTAGATAAATCCTCTTCTATTTGACTAAAGCATATTATGGTAGTATTTAAGTTAAAAAATCACCCAAATAATTTTGAGTAATCATATTGAATAAAAAGGTTTTAGATAAAAATATATTTCAGCAATAGGAAATATCTTAATTCAACATTTCAGTATTAAGTGTATCACAAGTTATAAAAGATTACTTTATCTTTTATAAAGTATTTTGATATAGGATGTATTTTTGTTGTAATTTTAACAGAAAATAGAAATATATATGCGCATGTTTGTGTATGTATTTGAGCATATTTTATCTTTGTAAGGAAAGATTCCTAAACAAGTGTTTAAAAATTTTTTTTTGGTCTTTTTGGGTCACACCCGGCAGTGCTCAGGGGTTACTCCTGGCTCCATGCTCAGAAATTGCTCCTGGCAGGCACGGGGGACCATATGGGGAACCGGGATTTGAACCGGTGACCTTCTGCATGAAAAGCAAACGCCTTACTTCCATGCTATTTTTTTATACAACCTATATTGTATACTTTGATAAAGAAAAATCAAGGAATTGATATTTTAAGACTGTAAACTTACTTTTCCATTAAAAGTACATTTTTTTGAAAATCAGGGCTATTTATATTTTTAGTTCATAGTTTTTATTTTTTATTTTTATTTTATTGTATCTTGAATTTACTCAAGAGACAAAATTGATTAACATAATGAGGTAAACTAACATAACATAATATAGTAACATAACATAACATATAGTATAATTAATATAATAATACATGTAAGTCAAAGAAAGTTTCTAATTAAAACACAATTTTTTTCATAATGGCTTACATATCTTTCTCAGTAGTATTTTAGGTACATATTAACATTGAATCAGGGTAATACTCATCACCAAATATGTCCACCCCAATCCCAGTTCCATTTCTACAACCCATATACCCCACCATCACCTCCTGGGCTGTTAAAGTAGATGGGCCCCTCTTTGTCTGGCTTACTATTAGTGATCACATATCTGTTTTTTCCTGGAACCCTCCCTTAAAAACACATTATTTTAACTAAATTTTTATACTGCTTTTTTGTCAAGGTCAGAAAGGGAAAATAAGAATAACAATTAGTTGGAAAAGCAAATTTCATATAGCAATGTAAAAAAATGTGATAGGGAATATTAATTTTAAATAACATGAAGAATTTTCTGGTTACAAGTCTGTTAGTGGGGGGAAATAGAATTATTTTACCAGTATTTATTTTAAAATTCCAATGACCCAAAGGGTTTTTATCTGTGGGAAACCACTATTGTAAGTATAGTCATTTATATAACCACAGAGAATGAAAAATATGTACGGGAAATTAAATTTCCAATGAAGCAATGGCCAACAACTTTGTCATTTAAAACAGTTAAAAATAGTAGATGAGAAAATAGTTTCATGTCATTTTGACCTTCAATAGTCATTGATTCAAAATCATACAGGAAAATAACAATACTGCAATTAAATTAAACTTTAAATAAATAATAATTTAAATAAACTATAATATAAAATTGTTATTAGAAAAAAGGAAACATTGGAATAGTGTTTCACTGAATGCTTCACCTTTCTTTTCTCATAGTCTCAGAAAACTGATTAAGATAGCAAGTTGAAGGAAACTTCCGTGACTTTTATTAGAGTACCAATAATCATTCATTATGTGCAATATTATTGACGGAGCATCAAAAATATGTAAGATATCTTGATATCATTTTATATGTCAATATTTTGATATTTGTAGCTTATTTTATGTTTTTTAATAATACTATAAGAAAGAAAAGTTAAAGGCCAGCAATGTGTAACTCTACAGGCTGAATCCTTACTTTGCATGAAGGAAGCCTGGTTCTTTTGCCTGGCATTGCCTGAACCACCAAATACTGTGAGGAGTGGTCCCCTCACTGCAGATTCAGGAATAGCCTCTGAGCACTACCAGATATGACCCTAAAACAAAACACAACAAAAACAATAAACTAAATGCTAGAAAGTTGTATTTTCTAAAGAAATATAACTTTTTAATTTTCAGATAAATTAGATGCAGAATTTTTTGTTTGTTTGTTTGCTTTTGGGCTCACCTGGCAATGTTCAGGGCTTACTCTTAGCTCTCACATAGATATCATTCCTGGCTCATTTCTGGTTCACTCCTGGTGAGGGAGTATGTGGAGAGCCAATCAGATCATTGGTTTGCAAGGCAAATGCTACCCTCTATTCTGTCTCTCTAGCTCCACAATACAGAATTTAGATAATTTGCCCATAGACACACAAGTGATAGAGGGAAATCACAGAATCTGAGTTTTAACTCATTAACTTTTATTTCTTTGCATTTTTCAAAGTAAATTCATAATCTAGTAATGGTTTTAGAATTTTTAACTAAATACAATCTTAAACTTGAAGATAACTGTGGTATAAAATTGGGTACAGAAGAGAATAACTTGCCTAGATCTTTATATCAATCGCAAAGAAAAATATCCCTTTCTTCTCTGGCTGTGAAAAGAGAAGTCTATTTACACAGTCTATTCCTATATTGAAACTAAAACTGATCACAGCATATGTAAAAACTAAGATAAAATATTTAAATAAAATTATCATGATGTATTTTACTTTTCACTTGTATTTTCTCAGGGTAGAATTGTTCTTACTCAATGAAAACAATTACTATGTTAATAATGTCCAAAATACATGATTTCTTCTATAGGAAGAATGGTAGGAATTTTTATGTCTATATAAGATACATGATTTGCTACTGCAATGATTAATATGAATTTTCCTACTACTAATATAAACCTTCTATGCCAATTTCATATAACTTGGAAACTTATAATTAGTCAGACTTCTTTCTGTGATAGATTCTACCTCCAGGAAGCCCTTAAACTCTAAAAAAATAATATTTGTTTTTTATTTTTACTTTCCTCTGAACATTCATATTTCATTTTTGTTAACTACTCAGCAGTGCACAAATTGCATCTCTAGCTCGAATTTTAAATTAAGGGTTGGATTTTATTTTGTTGTTGTTTTAGCTTGTTTGTTGTTTTTGTCCACATCTGGTGGTGCTCATCAGGTTTACAATTCACTCTGTTCTTGTGGATCTCTCTTTTGATGCTCAGGGAACTATATGTGGTGTCATGTATTGAACCTGAGTAAGCCACGTACAGGGAAACATTAAATTTGCTATTCTATCTTAAGTTAATGAATTGCTGATAAATTTACATTGAATCAACTTCTCACTCGGGGAACATCAAGAGTTCTTTCA
>PVKC010022724.1:0-17575 GCA_004027635.1 Crocidura indochinensis
CGCTGCAATGAATAAAGGTGTGCAGAAGACATTTTAGCATTGAGTTTTTGTGTTCCTAAGATATAGTCTTAGGAGTGATATAGCTGGATCATATGGGAGCTCAATTTCCAGTTTTATTTTTGTTAGGAATCTCCATATTGTTTTTGGTTTTTTTTTTTTTTTTTGGTTTTTGGGCCACACCCGGTGACGCTCAGGGTTTACTCCTGGCTATTCGCTCAGAAGTCACTCCTGGCAGGCACAGGGGACCATATGGGGAACCTGGGGATCGAACCGCAGTCCGTACTAGGTTAGCGCAGGCACTTTATTTCCAGCGCCACCGCCCAGCCCCCTCCATATTGTTTTTTTTAGGAATCTCCATATTGTTCCCTATAAAAGCTGGACTAGAAGGCATACCCACCAGCAGTGAATGAGAGTTCCTTTCTCTCCACATCCCTGCTAGTACTGATTGTTCTTGTTCTTTGTGATGTGTCAGTCTTTGTGGTGTGAGATTTTCTTATTCATTAATATTTTTATTAATTTTTGAAAACTATTATTTATAATAATTATTCACTACTATATTATTAGTAGTAATTATTTAAGAGGTAGCTGAATGATGCCAAATTATCCAATGTATAATGTTCAAAATTTGACACTTTTTCAAAAAGTCTTATATATATATGGCTCTAGGCTCTAGGCTCAGAAATCGCTCATGGCAGGCTCAGGGGATCATAAGGGATGCCAGGATTCAAACCACTGTCTTTCTGCATCAAGGCAAATGGCGTATCTCCATGCTATCTCTCCGGCCCCTAACATAGATATTTTTGTTAAAATATTTCTGTACATTGTAGAAACAAAGTTTGACTTAAATTTGCATCATTTGGAGGGAAAAGACAAAGCATAAAATTAGGTTAATTTATTTTATGCATTTATATTACCTTTCCAAGGTAGTGAAGCTAAAATTTATTTTATTGTTTAATTCTAAAGTAACAATTCTCTATTTTATAAACATCTTAAAACACTAAGGCTGGAGCTTATACTTTATGATTTATAATATACTTTAAATTCCAAAATTATCATAAAACATCATTGAAAATTAGTAAATTATACTTTTGCTTAAAAGTAGCAGTTACTGTTTTATATATGCCTAAATGTGAGAGATACCTTGACTTCTGTATCTACACACAAATCATTAATCTGTATTTAAAGAAAGATCAATATCCAATTCTTAGATGAAAGCATCTTCTTTGAAGGTGTGGTAGAGAATGTCAGACTTACTTAACTTGATCTATTATAAGCTTATCAAAAATATAATAGATGACAGTATCAACCAGTTTTATGATTACCACTCACTGGAGGCTACAGAATTTATAAAAGAATCATTTATAATGTAGTAGTCTTTAGTTATTTGAAGAATAGTGAGCCAATCTATTATAACTCACGGTATTGCAACCACCCATATAAATGATATAGAAAAATTTCTAAAGCATAGAATCTCACTCAAAGTATTATATTCTACTTTATAAATTACTTGGTAATAATTTGAATTATGCAAGTTAGCTACCATAGCAAGAACACCAAAGGAAAAAGTACCAAAGACATATGCTTTTAATACTCAGAAAATGAAATAAAACATTTATACAGGACACCTAATATTTTAATGTTTAAGAATAGTATGGATACCTTTTTATTTATTCCTATCACTGCCCACAATTGGAAATTTTGAAAATTATGTTGTCACACAACACAGAATATTCCAGTATTAACCAGGGTCTGCTATATAATTAGAATTTGACGTACAGATATCATTTAAAATTCCAAATAAAATGCAAAATGTTTATTATTATTTTTAATGTTGTTTTCAGTGTCATGCAATGCCAATGACAAGTAAACCAATGTAAATCTTTATTTTGGAAATTAAGTCTAAAATCTAACTAATTATGATCACGAATATGCTAGATTTGTTATGCTATTACTCATTCATTCCTAGGACTCATTACTTCTAGATGAGCATGCTGTTAGGGGTGTTAGGAATTTTTCTTCATTAATTGCATTTTATTTAATTAAGAATGACTAAAAACACTGAAAATAATAAAGTTAGTAAGAAATAACTGCACTTTTAGTATAGCTATTAAGTGATATCAGCTTCCATGATAAGATTTAGCTCATGTAAGTGAAGTAAAACTATATTGTTCCAATGTGGATTTCTTAGAAATTTGATTAGAAGAAAAATGCATTAACTCTATGTTGTTGTTCAAGTTATGCATTCCAGACATTTGTAAATTAATTCAAATTGTTTTTGGTAATATTAATTAAATACACTCATTCCCTAGTTAATGCACATTTTTATGAAACAGGTACTATTGTGGGAAGGAAGAAAAAACAATGTAGACATTGTAAAGTTACCTTTTCCTGAGTTTATATTTTGTTGGACAGGACAGGGATAGGAGAGGTAAAGCATAAAAACAGGAGAATAGGATCTTAGGAAGAATATAACCCTTTAGATGCTTGCACATGGCCAGCTGACCTTAGTTTGATTCCCACCATAACTTATAGTCCTGTGAGACCTCTAGAAATAATTTCTGAATGCAGTTGCAGGAGTTAGCTCAAAGCACTGTTGAGTGTGCCCCCTCCAAAAAAAAAAAAAAAAGAATTCTGCATAGTTATATTCTGTGATAAATTACAAATGATTATGCTTATTTTGGTACTACAGTCAAAAATCTTTCCGATGTAACAATTGCACGAGATAGACTATAGTCTATTCTCAGCTTAGTAAAATAGGTTTCCAAAGGAGAAGCAAGGCAAAAAAAAAAATAAGGTGGAACAAGATCTGGCAATTCAAAAGTGACAGGCAGGTGTTTTTGTATTTTAGAGATGAAAGAAACAAGTGCTAAAATAAATGTCATTTACCTTGTGTTAAAGTGAGGCATTATTTTAAATCCAGTTAATAGACCAATGGTAAATTTTGTATATGGCAAAAAGTTTTAATAATAGGATTTAAATGACATTTCTAAGGTCACTTTTGTATAGCTGATAAACTACAGATATGTTATTATTCTTACTTAGATAAAATGAGTTTTCCATAAGCTGCAATTACTGCAATTAATTAAAATTAACTTGACCAGAAAATCTTTATCTTGGAATAAAACCTCAGAGTGTCAATTGATTGAAATTCTTCGCAAAAATAAATTTCAAATTGTTTTAATTATGTTTATGCTGTATTCTAAAAAATATTTGATAATATTTTAGGGCTTGATGCAATAGACTAAAAGGAAAAGTGTGGCTGTTTGTATGCATTTAACAACACTATTTTAATTTGGGAGGGTGCATGTCTCTCTGTACTCCAGACTTATTCCTGGTTCTATGCTCAAGGATTACTCCTGGAAGTGCTAAAGAAGTCATATGGAAGTACCAGGGATCAAAACTCAAAGAGATATGTTCTAGGAATGCACCATATCTATTGTAATATTCTTTATCCCTGCCAACATTTTTCTGAGAAATAGTAGCATATAAGACTAACTATTGTAAAATTGGATCATGAAGATGTGGTATACATATATATATAATAAAATATATATAATAAAATGCTACATGACTGTAAGGAAGGATACAATCATACACTTTGCTGCAACATGGATGGAACTGGAAGATATTATGTTAAATGAAGTAAGCCGAAAAAAGGGATAAATACAGAATTATATAACTATTATATGGTATTTAGAATAACATCATAAAGAAATGCAATGGTTAAATGGGAATTGTCTAGGACACATTTGGCCCCAAAGAATAATGAGAAAAGAAGTTGAATAAAAGAGGATAAACATAAATATGAAAGAATGGTAGCAGGAGACAAGAACTCTCAGGTGCACTGGTGGTGTTAAGAAAGGACAGTAATAAATGTTCAAGCTGAAGTCAACAACAATAAAATTAGGAGACCCAAACTTCAACAATCAAAACATAAAATGCACCTCTTTTGCTTGCAGACTGAGTGTCATGGACGGTGGCACGAGATGCAATCTGGGAGTTTTGAAGGAAAGTTGACACTGGTGTTAGGATTGACCCTGAAACATTTTATATCTGAAACCGAACTATGAAAAGTTTGTAAATCACAAAGTTTTAATAAAATATTATAAAATGGGAAACTTTTTAGAAGTTGAAAGGTTTCACCTTTGACTTTATGGAAAAAATGACCAGGCTTATATGTTTATTATTTGTTTATTTGTTTTTATTTGGGGGTTGTACTTTGTGATGCTCAGGGGTTACTCCTGGCTCTGCATTCAGGAATCATGCCTGGCAGGGCTTCGGGCACCATGTTGTACTCTAGGTATTGAATGTAGGTAGTCTATGTGCAAGGTAAGCATCTTACCTGATGTACTAAAGTTTTAGTTCCAGTAATAAGAGTTTTTATGAAAGCTTTCAAAAGTATTATTATTTACTATTTGAAATTATTTATATAAAATGATCATTTCTATCAGTACTGCTCTGTCAAATTATTAAAAAACACGCCAGTTGCTTTAAAGTGCATTAATCTTATCTAAGATAAGCTTGAAGAAATATACTGTGAATAATAATTATAGTAATGCTCCATAAATATATAGATCTATATCCACCTATGTTAAATCAGCTGAGTCATTCATTAGGTAATCTCTGACATCCTATAATTTTAATTAGGGGTGTAACTTCTCACATATATTGCATATGGGCCAGTATCTGTTTCCCCATTTATCACCCAACCCTCTAGAACAAACCACTTTACAGAAGACAGGTAAGTCAAAATTGCCATTTAGGATAAGGCCTCTTTCCAAACATCATTGGTGCTTTCATGGTCTTTAGATGTGTAATGGTACTGAATGATACTTACAAAACAATGTAAAAATGAATCCTATCTTTCTCTACACGTGCCTTTATTCCAACTGTTTACATTTTTGAAATAATGTAGTTCTTCTTTTCACCACATTGAAAATGCCAACTGCAAATTTTCACTATTCTTCGGTAAGCATTGCTACCAGCATGCTTCTATTAGTTCTCCTCAATCTAATTGGGAAAATCGACATGCTAAATAAATAATCAAAACAACTCTATATGAACCTTTCCTGCATGAGGTTCACATAATGACTGTGTCACAGCTTCCTTGATTACTGGTGACCCTGCAGATTTTCCCCAGGGGACTTTAGGATTGACTAATGGGAACTTTAGGTTCAGCCTGGCTTCACGATGGGAGGTTGGTGAAGAGAACCTTTCTGTTCTTAGGAGGCTATGATTATTTCTAATGATTGTGTCTGCGCTCTGCTCGTTTGCTTTATGATCTCACAACTTCACTTGTACCACTATTAGTGCCATTTTTCTATTTTTCTGGAAGATGAAATATAGAAAATGTTAATCACATGGCACAGATATCTCCTTTTATTAGTCACAATGAAATTTAATGTTTTGTATTAATTAGAAAAATGATAACCCAAATAATCTGTAGGTCCTCAACCAATAGATCAATATTTTCCGTTTTATTTACATTTTTAGTATTGGACCACTCCTGTGTGTGCTTAGGATTACTTCTGGGACTTATAGGGATCCATGCTGTTTGGGGTGCCAGTGTTTTCATTTGTGTCAGTCATATGCAAAGCCAGGACCTTACCCACTGGGTAAGTTTTTAATCGAGAATTCTTAGGAGTTTTAATTTGATTTCCACTTGCCTCTTCCTTTCTCCCAAACACTCCCCATTTTCTTCCCTCCCATGCTAAGTTGGTTGTGATGACGATGATCAGAGTTTTCTCATATTCTTGATTGCAAGATTTTTGTGTGGTTGTGTTGCATGTAGGATATGCATGGAAAACTGCATGATCCCATATTTGACTCTGTTCCTGGTCTGAGGACTCACTTTTTTAGCTTTTCTATTTGCATGACTATAGTGCACTCATGATGTGAGTAATCTTCACAAAAGTACAGCTAAGATTTACTGTGGCGAGGCTCCATTAGTGTATAGATTCCCCTGTTAAACAAGCTGGCCAATGTAATACCGTTAAGGCCCTCAACTCAATTCTAAGGGTTGGCACATTGAAGGAAAACATGTATGTTACGGGAATAAAACAAAATTGGGAAATTATGTAAAGCACAAACATTTGGCTCTAGCCTGAACATGATTACTATAAGATAATATATTTTAGGACCAGAGAGATAGCACAACAGGTAGGACACTTGCCTTGCAAGCAGCCAAGTTGGTCACATGAACACCATCAGGAGTGACCCCTTAACATGAAGCAAGGAGTAATCCCTGAGCACAGCTGTATGTGCCCTCTATCTAGTATGCCCTCTACCTAGTAATGTTATTTTTCTGTTTACTTGGCACTTCCCTTCAGAATCTCTTTTACCTTTTTTGGAAGCAACTAGTAATCGGTCTTCATCTTTATTTTATTGATTAGATTGTATACAATTTTATTTTTCTTTTTTGGGGAGATTGAGGCCATGCCTGGTGGCAATCTGGGGTTACATCTGGCTCCGTGCTCAGAAATCTTGCCTGTCAAGTTCAGGGGACCATCTCAGATGGCAGGGATCCAATCCGCGTGGTCCCAGGTCAGCCATATGCAAGGCAAACACTCTACCCACTGTGTTATTGCTTCAGCTCCAGGAATGTTTTTTCTTGAAGTGTAGTCTTATGCTCCGTATACATTCTTCCAATTATGTATGCTACAGGAACATTTATTAGTCTCACTAAAGGTACAAGTAGAGGAATACAATAATAGACTTGATTTGAGCAAACAATTTGCACTTTCATGTCGATACTTCTCTCCATGGACAATTATTCTCGTATTCCCACATTCCAAGAGCTAATTGGAAATATTATTGCAGTCATTTTTTGACTTTTACCTTTATTTAAGATTTAAAAATGTAGCTAAAGTGGCTCATGTTGTTTTGGGCATGTTTTATTTTAGATTGCTATGTTAACTCAGTGCTCAAATATTTTCATGTTATCAAGCAGAGGAAACCTTAATGATAAGAAAGTAAAATGATTTAAAAAAGAACATGAGTGATAGGGAAGTACAGATGAGGTTTGACTTACACATGGCTGACCCAAGTTTATTATCTTTCACCCTCTGTAGTCCCCGGAGCCCACAGTGAGTGATCTTTGAGCACAGAGATAGGAGTAAGTCCTGAGCATTGTCAGGTATACTCCCTCCACTCAACCCTGAAAGCAAACAAACAAACAACAAAAATACGAACAATAATACAAAACAAAAACAAACAAACAAACCAAAAGAACATAGTCAAACCAGCCACGGAGGGTGAGATGCATTCTGCCTGAATTCAGCCTACCTCGACTGTCTCAATCAGTTCTGCTTGATGCCCTTCTCAGTGTTTGTCTTTGAGAATTAGTATTCAGCTTTCTGTTCTATGTTTCCACATTCAAAATTATGACACATTAAGCACCAATATGATGGATGGAAGTGATCTATTACTGCAGGGCAGCTCATAGCCACCAAAGGCCAATTTTACTTCTTCTATTATCTAGTGGTTTCTATGGGTTATTTTAAATGACACAAAAAAATGAAGATTTTCCCCTTTTCTTTATTACACCATCAGATTGCCCCTGGAATTCAGCCTCACTCTATCCTCTAGCCAGTTGCTAACAAGCAAACCTTTTTTTTTTGACACATGTGAAATTGCACTGACTTGTAATACCTCAGGCACATTGTGCTCTTTAACACTGTTATTAATATGTTAACAGGTGGAAACTTATTATCCTCTGACTGCTTCGCATGTGAAATGTCTTAGACTCATTTCATTTTCAATTCTTTGTAGTTTACGGTTACACTTGATTAAAGGTAGTACTGTTAACACTTCAAGTTGTTTTAATTCAAGATAAAAATGCTGAGGACTACATTCAGAAACATATTAGATATCGATTTGTTCGTGGTCTTCAAGCTTGTCTAATCTGAATTCAAAGTGAAAAATGTTGAGAACAGTATAGAAAAGGCAGGTTAACATGTAGCCAAACTATAATCAAAATTAGTAAACTACAGTGTGAAACTATAGACCAGAAAAAATGAAATGTTGGAAAAGCTTAATATGCTAATACTCAGGTATAAAGTTTTGGAACTTGGAGAAATTGTTGATTGAAATCACTTTTCCAGGTTGTAATTTTCTGCATTATTCTGACATTTTGAAGCTATATACATATATATGTACATATGTATATATATACATACATATATATATATATACCACAAAAGGTGACATGAGATATGCTAGGGTGAATAAATAACATTATCTTAACTGTACATTATCTATATTTTAGTAAACCTTTTCCTGCAGTCTATTTGGTATGTGGCAATCAAATACCAGCAATACTTTTGGGAAACATAAATATTCTTTTGTTTATGCACTATGTCTGACTATACTCAGGACCTACTCTTGTGTAATGAGATATTATGCCTCGTGGTGCTCAGGAGACCATATATTTTGCCAAGGATGCAAATAGGGTAACCCACATGAAAGACCAGGGCCTTACCCAATTTACTATGTCTCTAGTCCCCAAAATGCAGACATTTTTTCCCTTAAATGAGAAGAAAAATATGTTTCTGGTGCCGTAGATATTCCTTCTGTTGAATAAATATAAAAAGTGTTTATGATCTGTAGCTAGTTGAGCTATAATACAGTAAGAACATATGAATTCTCTTACAATTATTTTTAAGGCATAAAGTTGTTTTTAGAGAATTTATATCATTTAAGCAATTTTTTTATTTAGATTATTGTGAATTACAACTTGTTCACAGTTGTATTTCAGGTACATAGTGACAATGAATGAGGGCTATTCTCACCACCGGTGTTGACCTCCCACCACCATCGTTCCCAGCATGCATACATCGACCCTTAGTCCCCTGGACTGATAGTGTAACAGATTCATTTTGTGTCTAGTTTGTTATAATTTGGGTCTCTTGATTCTATTGCCATTGACTTTGGTTAGGGTATATAGTTCTAGCTATATTTTTTTTTTATCATTTTAGCAAATCGTTTTACCATTTGGTTTAAAGCTGTTACCTGTCTAAAAGAACACACAAGATGTAGTGTGGAAGTAACAATCTAGAAAATTGAGGCCTTCAGAAGTTGTGCTTATTTCATCAGTTTATGTGACCTTGTATCTATGTTTTAAATTCATGCACAGAAAACTTCTCTCTGGATAATAACATTGCGTGATTATACTTGGCATGTGCCTTTGCTGCCTTATTCTGCTCAAGAGAAAGGAAATGCTATTGTCTTGTATTTTTCCTTTCCTAAGCCTGCACACAACTGTTGACTTTAGTTTTTCTTATAGAAAGTGGATGAAAATAAGTAGACTAGCAAATGAATGAGAATATTACTATAAAAGTTTTGGTTGGAAGCATTATTCTAGCTACTAAAAAATGAAAGAGAATGAGACCTAATCTTTTTACATATGCATGTAATAATATCTTATCAAATTCAGCAATTAAGAACCAGTTAAATAATTTAAACTGCAACAATTTACTACTTTTGTCTGAATAGTTCATATTAATTATGCTTGCAAAATATAAATAAAGAGCATATTAATTGCTTTGGAATTTTTATCCATAAAGATAGGGGTAGAATATAATCACCTTTTTTAAATCTATGAGAAATAATAAATACATAACTTACAGGGGTATTTAAAGGATTAAATGAGATGAAAAATATGATTCATAGAGCACATCTGTCACATAATTAGGTGAATGTTAGTAAAGTTAGTAAATTTCTTATAAATGAGAACATCTTATTATTTGTAGATACAAACACATTAATGTCATTAATATATATTAATAGTTAGTATTAATTTATTATAGTTCTTAATGCTATGTTGTTTTGAGTTATATATTTTATTTTATATAATGCAGTTGATAGAATTTGTTTAGTCTTAACTTTTGTAGTAAGCATTTTTAGTCACTTTTGAAGTATTTATTAAATTGTTATTTACTTATGTGCTAGGTGATTTACCTCATATAGATACATTAAGACTAGTATCAAATTCGCCTTCAATTAAATCAATATGTAGTATACATTCATACTCAGTTTCTATTGATTATCTATTGACTGCTCTTCTCCAGTTGGTGTTTTTTGCATAATAAAATGAATGAACAGGAGTCAGAGTGATAGCACTGCGTAAGGCATTTGTCTTGCACTCGGCTGCCCAGGATGAAGCTGGGTTTGATCCCCAGTGTCCCATATGGGTCCCCAGAGGCAGGAATAATTATTGAGCTTATAGCCAGAAGTAACCCCTGAGCGACACCTGGTGTGGCCCCAAAACAAAAATAAATAAATATAAAAAGAATGAATAAAGTCAGAAATATTTTTATCTTAATTGTTCTATTGTAGTTAGTTGCTTTCTCTTCACCAGTAACTAATCTTCTAAGCACATGATAGATTGTGTTGGTGACATTATAGATTTTTCATAAACTTAGTTTTAATATGCAAGATCTGCAGTTTCTTTTTTTTGTTTTGTTTTGTTTGGTTTTGGGGCCACACCCGGTGACACTCAGGGGTTACTCTTGGCTGTGAGCTCAGATATTCCTCCTGGCTTGGGGGACCATATGGGAGGCCAGGGTGGATCAAACTGCGGTACATCCTAGGTTAGCACGTGCAAGGCAAATACCCTACTTCTTGCGCCACTGCTCCAGTCTCTCTGCATTTTCTTTAATGTATCATGCATTTTTCTAACTTAGGTATTTTTCATGTATTTACTATTAAGAATACACCCAAATACACACATATTCTGATATTTGGTAGCAGTTTAAAACTAGTATATGAAGAAGACAGTATCTTTGGCAGGGGATCATTACATGTGCTTACTTCTTATGACCCTCGTGTATATCATGCTTTAAAATGTTGATTGAGTGTATAAATTAGCTCTCAATTTTTCCACTTTCTCCTTGTAATGACTTATATCCTTTGTATTTTCACATTGTCACAAACTCAGTCATGTTCACACCTATAACTTCATTTCATACAAAGGTTTCTATAATAACACCTTTAAAATAATCTCAGGTTGAGAACTCGCATATGGGAAAAGGAGAATGTAAAAAGTTTTCTTGTGAGGCTGAAAAGATAAACTTGATGATTCGTAGAAGATATGGCATAGAAGTGAGGCTGTAAAGTTAATCTAACATCCAAAGATGTTGTCTTTTGGTTTAAGGAAAGATTTAGAGCTGTTAAAATAATAGAAGTAGTATTATAAGCTGCAGTGATAGTGCATATATATTTTTACAAGTTTTTTTTTTATTTGCCAGTCTCTTCTCTCTTTTATTTTTATCTCTCTAACCCTTAGAAAGTCTTCTATGCAAAAATATACAACATGGTGGAGAACTGATTTATATGTATAATGATTTATAGGGATACAAACAGAGATTTAGAAAAATTAAAAATTGGGGTCAAAGAGATGACCAGCAGACTGGTTCTGTCTGATGCCAAAGTGTACATCTATTCCTTGTTTTAACTTCTCTTGTTCAATACATATACTGAAAGTTTCTTCTCAATAAATAATTATTAAAAAATAAAGTTCTGGGAAGAGAAAGTCAGATAAATCAAAGAACACAGAGGAGTCATGTTTCTATGTGTAAAAATATATTAAAAAAAAACGAGTTGTTTTCAGAAAGTGCAATTAAATCTTCTTGGATAATGGAAGTATGATAGAGAACTCCTGTAAGAATTGTGGTGTTGGACTAACCCATTGATTTGTGTCAAATTTTTATTTACTCTGGTTTATTTTACAAGGGAAAAAATAAAATGGAATAATACCTTCACTGGAAAGTAAATCAGGGAAATATAATTATTTGTATGAGATTTGCCCAGTTATTCAAGTTATGATAGAAATGTTTGTACACAAAATCACCAAATGTTTTCTTATTCTCGGTCTTTGGGTCTTACAAAGCATCCTCTAAATGAATCTTAAATATTTTATTATATACAGTTATTTTTTATTTTAGGTTTTATTCCACACCCGGCAGTGTTTGGGCTTGCTCCTGGTCTTTTCCCGTATCACTTCTGTTGGGGCTCAGTATACTTAATGTGATACCTGGGGTCAAATCCATGTTAGCCATGTGTAAGGTGAGCACCTCACCCATAGTAATATCTCTTTGACCCTAAAGGACATTATTTTACTATGTCAAGATAAGTGGATTAAAGATTAGGTTAAAAATAAAATTCCTTGAAAATGTCTGTTTATTATTTGTGATGAATCTGTCAATTTTAGCATTGATTAAATGTTAATTTAGATTGAAATATAACTCCTTAAATAGGGATAATGATCAGTTGAAGTGTGTTGTGTAGATTAGATTTGTGATTTATGTTATTAGTAAACTAATCTTTATACTTAGGAGTAAATACTTTAATAACGATTATAAATCAAGAAATAAAGTTATTCACAGCTATTCATAATGTTCTTATTATCGAGCCATTGATCATTCTCACAAGACAGTAGGGAATGGGCCTGTCTTATCAAAACCAGAGTATTTCAATTTAAAATAGCTTGAATATTTTTAGAAGAAATAAATTAAATGTGTGAAATGTTTTTTTGGGGGGTCACACCTGGCAGCACAAAGGGGTTACTCCTGACTCTATGCTCAAAAATGACTCCTTGCCATATGGGATGCCAGGATTCAAACCACCATCCTTCTGCATGAAAGGCAAATACCCTACTTCCATGCCATTTCTCTGGCCAGTGAAAAGTTTTGAACATGTTTTTAAAATATGGGAGAGGAGATACACTAAAGAGTAAGAACCATTAATTAAGAACAACTTCTGTGTTGGAGTCATACTACAGTGGGTAGGGTGCTTATTTAACTGCAACCAGCCCAATTTCAATAATCAGCAGTCCATATGATCCCCTGAGGTCATCCAGAAGCAAGACCTGATCACTTTTGGGGTTTGCAGTATCACCCCCCCCCCAGAAAAATGCCTAGTTTTGTGTTGGGGGAAAAAAAAAACAATGAAAGTGCAATTCTGAAAATTATGTTTCTTTTTGTTTTCTCATTCCATTTATACATGAATATATTATGAATTTTAAATACTCCATGAATGTCTTAGAATCTAGGTATATTAAAATCATTTACTATATTTACCAACCTCCATTTTATTTCTCTTGCTAAATTGTAGTCATCCTTCGTCAAATGAGAGCTGAAAATATTCATTCTTACAGAATTTCTCCACATCTTCCTTAATATTTTCATCTATTTTTGGTTTAATTATTTAAAACATGGATTAGAAATGTGTAAAGATTAGCCCCATAGATTGTTTTAGTAACTAAACTAATATGATTATAAATATTTTAAAAATCCTCAATAAAATGGTAATAACAACTAGCAGTACTTTAGTAGTTATTGATGCCAACACTATAAGTATCTTGCATATTACATAATTTCATCATTAGAGGATTATTTTTTCATTGCCAACCATTTGTAACATATTTACTACATAATTTGTAATACAATAAAACCAGAAAAAGAGAACAAACAAGTAAGACAGTCTTTGTATAAGGCTTTTAGATTAAATATTCATTGGGTCATCAGTATTTACTAGGAAGTGTCTATTATTTTATATCAATATCTTATCTGAGAACTCAAGATTTCTTGAAAGCAGGGAATAGTGTACTATACTAAAAAATGGTTGAATAGATTGTTACCACACCTAGAAGAATTAAAGATGGTATCTAAAATTCCATCCGAATATTTTATGTATCAATTCTTTGTCCATTGAATTAGTCATCTCTGTTTATTCATTTACCTCTTGGACATCTGCAGTTATGGCTATGAATGATATTTGCACTCCCTGTACATGTAGTCTGCAAGATAACGTATGGTAAGCAATCAGAGGATCATAAACTGCACAGGTGTTTGGATGACAGGTAGATCCATTTAAGAGAATTACCTCAAAATGTAAATATTAGTTTTGGAAAGAAAATAAAACATACTCTAAGCGAATACATGGTGTAGCAATTATTATTAGAGGGTTAGCAAATTAAGTGAACATTAGGTAGTCTAAAGTTCTTTGTCAAGTAATTAGAATGTCAAGTGATGTCACCTTTTAGAAAAGACATTACATTCACTCACTGAAAAGTGCAAAAGAGAGAAGCTATTTTGTATCTGATCTCTCTTAAGCACCAGAAAAGTTTTTGTTTTAATTTCACAGGGCAAGAGCAGAGTAAACCCTAAAAATAAACAAAAGACCCCAGTTCCATAGTCTGCTGATGACAACCCCCGGACAATGTGAAGCTCGTATCTCAAAAAAATATATTGCAAACAGACTTCATCATAATTTCATACTGATAGAATGGTATAGGCAATCCTATATCATTTGGAAACTTTTTGTATACAGGATCATCTGAAAAGCATATAATAATTATGCAAGCCATGCTAATAATCAAGCGAAGGAAAGATTACTCTGGAAGTTATTTATTTTCAATAAAAAATTAGGTAATCCTAAAAGCCATCCCTAGTTCCTAAGTGTACATCTATATATCTAGTGCCTTTTCTCAGGGGCAGACTTTGTATAAAATAATAAAATTTTATAATTAAAACTTAATCTTAAAAAGTAGAATGTGTAAAAACAGAAGAATGTGTTTTCAAAATATTTGAATCTATTTCTCCCACTGATGACAGATTGCTTAATAATTCTCATCACATTTATAGAATGTATTGGTTTTATATATACCAAAGCCTTATTCTATTAAAGACAGGTGATTTTTGTGTTTTTGGTATCCTAGGTTATATTCCTAGGAGTGACATTGCTGAGGCATATGGAAGCTCAATTTATAATGATTTAAGGAATATACATATAGTTTTCAAAAAGACTGAACCAGTCAGTATTTTCACCAGCAGTGAATGAGAGACCCTTTTGACCATTATCTAAACCAGTACTAGTTGTTTTTATACTTATTCTTTGTGATGTTTGCTAGGTTCTGTAATGTGTTGCTTTGATTTGCATATCCCTGATGATTAGTAATGTGGATCATTATTTTCATGTATCTTTGGCCATCTGTATTTTTTCTTTGAGGAAATACTTATTCATTCCTTCTCATTTTTGGATAGGGTTAGATGTGTTTGTTTTTCTTTTTTTCCTAGCTAAATTCTACCTGTGCCTTGTATATTTTGAATATCAATCCCTTCTCAGATAGGTATTGAGTGAATCGTTTCTACCGATCAGTGGGCAGCCTTTGTATCTTCGACATTTCTTTAAAGTACAGAAACTTCTTAGTTTAATTTGTCCGAAGTTTAATTCATTCAGCACTATTTATAATAAACAGAATCTATATACAACCCATGAATGGAGCAATGGATAAATAAACTATTGAGGTTATGAGCTCTTCTTGGTAAGTTAACCTAGATGCATTTATATTGGAAGCAAGGTATACCTCAGTGCTTCTCAAATAGTGGGGCGTGCCCCCAGGGGTGCGTTTGACCTTAGCAAGCACTGTCATAACAAGATAAACCCCGTGTTTATGTCTCTTTATGTCTCTGTAGCTGAGAGTTGATGTGTCCTGCTGCAAAGCCTGCTTCGAAAAGCTATGAATTGCAAAACATGCTCATTGTAGCCATTAATCCAGACATGGCCTCTGATTAAAATACCAGCTCAAATTATTTTATATGTTGTTGTTTTGCAGGTTAAAGTATTTTTTAATAAAGATACTATTTACAGTCACCTGGGGGCATGAAAAATGTTTTTTTTCTTCCTAAGGGGCATGACAGAAAATAATTGAGAAGCACTGGTAGACCCCAAACTTCACACAAGTACAGAAACTCACAGAACACTTCTTTCTATGCACCATATATCATTACATCAGGCGATAGTCTCAGAAATGTTTATATCCTTCATAATAAAAGGAATTTTGTAAGAAAACTGGTTCCTTGAATTCTTTGCGCTACTTTCAAATTAATCAAACCCTGGTGAAATGGTGAAACTCTCTAAATCCCAGCAAGTGGATGAGGACACATATTTGTTATTGGCAAATATGAGGAAAGTTTTAAAGGACCTAATCCAAACATGCTTACTTTTATCATAAGGAAAAGAAAAAAATTCATTAGGAATCCATTCAGGTCAACTGAAAAATGATGAGTTGCTTGATGTTGTTGGAATAAATAAGCATAGCAGGGAGTAAAATAATGTGAGGAATTAAATATTCTTCCATGATCTTTTTTCTTTCTTTCTTTCTTTTTTTTTTGGTTTTTGGGCCACACCCGGTGATGCTCAGGGGTTACTCCTGGCTATTCGCTCAGAAGTCGCTCCTGGCAGGCACAGGGGACCATATGGGGAACTGCGGGATGGAACCGTGGTCCGTCCTAGGTTAGCTCAGGCACCTTATCTCCAGCGCCACCACCCGGCCCCTAATCTTACATGATCTTTTCTTTTCTTTTTTCCCCACTTTGATTTCTAAAACCTTGTTTGTCTCTTCCTCCATTATTTTCCCTTCTGAATTTCTGTTTCACAGTTAAGGAAATCACATTCACATAATTTCCTTTGTCACTTTGGTTTCAAAACGGTTATGTGAGAGAGATAGTAGATAGCCTGAGAGATAGTAGATTGCGGTAAAATGCTTATTTTGAATGATGTGACCTGGGTTCAGTCCCTGACATCCCAAATGGTCTTGTGAGATTTCCAGTTGTGATTTCTGAGTGCAGAGTAAGCCTTGAACCTCTATGGACATGACCCCAAAAGAGTAGCAACAACAAAGCATAGTTATGGAATTCAATCTATCAAATATTATCATATAAATTTTTAACTGATTTAGAATTAATTAATTAATTAATAGGACCTGCTCAAGATATGAAGTTCACCACAAAGAATGGTGACTGCAGTTAGAGAAATAACTACATTGAGAACTGTAATAACAATGTCAGTGAGTGAGGGATGTGGAAAGCATGTCTCGAAAACAGGAAGGGGGTGGGGGAGAGAGGAGATGGGGGGTGTTGGTGCTGGGATGATTGCACTGGTGAAGGGGGGGGATGTTCTTTTTATGACTGAAACCCAACTACAATCATGTTTGTAATTATACTGTTTAAATAAATAAATATTATTAAAAAACAGTAAAAACAAAATGCATAATTTACAGAATGTATTTAAAAGTGTTTGACATTTCTTAATCTACATTTAATAGATCATTGTTGCAATGTGATTTTAATTTGTATTACTAGAATAAGCACATGTAATGTTAATTTGAAATTTGTTAAGAAAAATACAATGTGAAAAATAAGAGTTTATAAAAATTTTCTTATGTTTTGATTATTGTACTGAGAGTTTTAATTCAGAAGGTAATAGTCTCAACTTAAGAATTTTCTTTATCCGCAACAATGTTCTTAGCAGTTTTTGTGACACCTCCATTTTCCTTTGACTGCCTTATGGTTCTATTTGGAACCTTGCCAGCCTCACAGAGTAAAAAGAAAAAAAGCAATGCTGTGGTATTTCTAGGAATAGGGAAATAAATAATTCAAATGACAAGTAAAAATATTAAACTGGAGAATTATTATTGTAAATAACATTTTAATGGACAGAGAAAGATACATGGTTACAGAATTTTTCCTAATGTGTACCCTCCAGATATAGAATGGTTTGGGAAAGGCTGATAAAT
>PVKC010022725.1:0-17591 GCA_004027635.1 Crocidura indochinensis
CCCCTTCTCTCAAACGGAGGATGAGAACTGCTAGAAGGACTCTGCCCATTGTAGGCATACTTAATTTTTACCCCATTATATTAGGGTACTCTTCCCCAAACAAAACCACAAAACTCGAACTATCGAATCCTGCCTCCCAATCAGAGGGAGAAGCAGTGGAGACACCAAGCCCAATCAGATATAAGATCACCAAGTAATACACCAGAAACAGAGGGAGTCACTCAATCCAGAAGACCCTGGGGAGAGGGTGGAGGATATGGGAGACAGAATGGGAATGGAGGTGGAGGGAGGACAACTTGGTGATGGGAATTCCCCTGATTCAATGTTTATTTGTAAATGGAATATTACTGTGAATACCATGTAAACCACTATGATTAAAATAAATAAAAGAGTTATTAAAAAAAACATCATGTTATCTAATCATGTCATATAATAATCTTCTGAAGTAGTAAATGTAGATGAATATATTGAAGCTTTATGATTTGATGCAATTTTTCAAGATCATATCTAGCAAAATGTAGTGATTAAATTCTTATTTAATATATTTGTTATTCAAAGTATTATGCAAGGTTATTATTTAGATTTCAACAAAAAAATCCAGAAATTAGTATTTGGAAATGACTACTATGTTTATGTTATGTATAAATTTATTGAAGTGTGATTTAAAACAGTTGGTCACAGGGTTTTGTTCTTACGATATTCCAAACTCTCACTCTCCAGAGTATGGACCCCAAATTAACTTATTATACTAATTTATATAGATATTTTGGGGTTCTGTCTGTAATCATCTGTTGTTCTTTTACTATGTTTCTTTTTAATGCACATGTTAATTAATAAACTTTACATCCTTATAATCATTCAACAAAGTAATTGATATATATGCACAAATTTTCTAAGTTTCGATGGAGTTGTTCATAAACCTATATTGAAAGTAAAGACCTAATTTAGAAAAAAAAATGTTGCACTTCCAAAAAAATGTAGCTTATTATAAAACATTTCGTATTTAAAAAGACAACACTAAGTAAAATTTTAAAGATAATTTAAACTCTGGACAAGGCAAAGTATCTTTCTATCAATAATATTTAATATATCTCATTAGCTATTTTGAGTAAAAGACAATTTACTTTTATTATTAACTTGCCTGGAGAAAATCTTGTAATAACTTGTCAGTTTCTAAAAGCAAAACATTACATTTCTTATACCAATTGCATTAAAAATAATTTAAATTGTTGCTTCAAAAATCTTTCCAAATTGATGTTTTAGATAATATATACCAATATATATATATATATATATATATATATAAGTTTACCACATCCAAATTGATGTTTTAGATGATATATACACACACACACACATATATATATATATATATATATATATATATATATAAGTTTACCATGACCAATTATCCTGTAAACATGTATTTTCTTATAGAAGAGCAAATTATTACCTTCCTTTTTATTTTGTGAAATGATAAACAATCCCTAGTCAAAATATACTTTCACTTTTAAGTACCAACACTTGCTAAATAGCATCTCAAGTTTCTGAAACCAATTGGTTATTATTTATATTTATTTTCGAGGACTGTTGTAGCAAAATAGCACAGCCTGTGTGAAATAAACAATACTGATATATTCTTCACATCCCTGAGTGAAGAATTAGGAGCTAGAACTGTTTAGTTCCAAGTTTTTATGGAGTTGCTATTTCCAAGTCCTTTTCCTTGACTAAGAATGCTGTCTTCTCTCCATGACCTTATTTGTGTTTTATTCTGTGTACAGGATTTCGAATCATGTTTAGTTCACATTAATGCATCTGTAAATTCACTTATCTCATTATGCTTGGTATTCTGTCTTTTGTGACAATTAATCATTACAATTAGTCATTTTTATTTTTCCACTGGAGGAAGATAATTTTTCATCAATAGTAAGCTGATAAGACATGAAATAAAAACATTAATCAAATTAAAATAGGACTTAGGATCCTTGCTCACAGATGTGACATAGCTTTCCTTTGATTGAAATATTATTACAGAACAAAAAAAAAACAGAAAGTAGATAAGAGATGAAAATATCAGACACTTAGCATTATCTTACTATTTCGAAAATGCAAATCCTAATAGGGAATTATTTAAGTAAATGTTCAGCAGAAGAAAGAGAAGGAAAATGCCTGTAAAATATATAAACTGAATATAAGCTGCCACCACTTTTATAGTGGTAGCAGGATTGCTGACAACAGTTCTGGAAAACATAAAATTAATAAATTTAACTACTTTCTTTTATAGCTTAAAATGGTTCTATATTATGTTGTAGATATTCTGTCTTACCTTGGGTATTTCAGAAAGTAATGAGAAATGCCATTCCAGGGTGTTTGAAGAACCAGAGATCAGAGAACAAAAAGCCCTTTGATCTTTCTGTGAGTAAAGGAGATATCAAATTGGGAAATGTTAGAATAAAATACAAAAGCAATCCAATAATGAAAAAATTCATATACAGGCAAAATGCTCAATAGGAAAAATAGAGTTTATTATCATATAACCTTAATAACAATTCAAGCTCTCCAGGAAAGCAAAAAATCATCCGGATTATATAGTCTTTCAAGTCACAGTGGAATATAATTTCATTTCATTGCTTTAAAGTTGTACTAAAAAATTCATGGAGCAACTTTTTAAAATTGAAAAATCAATAATGTAGTGTGTAGTTCAGCAATAGTCATTTGACATTAATTGATAATGAGAATAATGAAGCAATAGTCTAGTTTATCAAAGCATGCCTGTATCCCTTAATAGCTCCCAATGTGTTAATGACTGGGAAGATGAGCTGTGTTCCAAATAGATATGAAATCTCTAATTCCACTTTCTTATATTTCAAAATACTTTATAAGAGTGAGAGAAACATTACAACTCTATTCAAACAACAGGCAATTTCATTAGCCTGCTATTTTTTATAGTTCTATGTGTCTATTCTTCAGCACATATTTTGTTATTACAAGATTCAATTCATTGTTCTAGATGACACAAATATGTGAAGCAAGAAGATACATAAAAATGTCTTATGGAAACTACATTTTTGCATAGAAAATAAAATCAAGAAGCAGAGTGCTTCTAGAGATGCCATATATATTACATTATTTCAATTTGATTTAAACATTGACATGTGTTCTCAATCTATTGAATGAGTTAATGAACATTGCCACAAAAATTAAACTGAGAATAAATTTAATAAAAAATTTGAAAGAGGTAGTGGCCGGAGCAATAGCACAGCAGTATCCTGGATGGACCCTGATTTGATTCCTGGTGTTGCATACAGTCACCCAAGCCAGGAGCAATTTCTGAGCACATAGCCAGGAGTAACCCCTGAGCATCACAAGGTATGGCCCCCACAAAAAAATTTAAAAGAGGTAAAAGTAAAAATTATGAACTTTTCTGTGAAAAACGAATTTCAGGGAAAATATTACCCATAGTAGAAATATTGAGACAAGAATATGTATATACTTGAGTAAAAGTCAACCCCCCTAATGTTACCCTAAACACTGGGAAAACATAGTGACTCAAGTATAAACAAAGTGGAAAAAGCAACAAACACTGGTAAATTTCAAAAATAGAAATATATACCCAAAACAATTACAATAATTGAGGGATCAGTAGGGTAAATCTTTTTCAATATCTATTGCTAAAGAAAAATTGTAAAGTAGCAACAATAACTTTAAAACTTTAAATAAAGTGCAGAAAACCTTAACAGGTAATCAAGCTAAATCACAAAGTTAAAATTCTTCAGAACTGGATTCCTCCTCATCATCATCTGTATGTCTAAACAGAGCTTCAGCTGTATCTGATGTGAGGGTATCAGCACAGACATTGTCATCATTACTGAATTCCCAGATATCATCATCACTACTGTCGGTCTCATATTGTGGATTACATAGTTCAGTGGCATACAATTCAGTTCATCTGTCTACCTCTTCAGCTCAGCCATGACTATTAACTGATCTAAAGCACTATCCCATCCAGAAAACTGCAGAAGACAACTGGAGACTACCTTTATGACCTAGTATAAGCCGAGTTCTGTTTTTTTGTAACACGCATTTTGTACCAGAAAAACTTGGCTTTTACTCTAGTATATATGGTATGTAGGACCGAAGAATTAACACAGGGGTTGAGGTGCATGCCTTCTATACATTGACTTCAATGTATTCTCTGAATCATTTTTGATTCCTTTAACTTCACCAAGAAGTATCTCTGAGTACAGAATCTGAAAGGCCTCCATATATGTGTTCCAAAAACCAACCAAACAAAAGGAATTTATAGATTAATTTATATTGTTTAATTTATAGATTAGCTGTGATCCAAAGTAGCCTTTACTGGTAATATGTAAAAGATGGTGGGTGAATGAGAATAAATGAAGTCAGATCAATGGGAAGAAAACTAAACATGATAGAAGAGCTCTCAGCTTATATTTATCCTGTTACTAAAAATTTATAAAGATTATCTAGCATGCTGCTCATAGTTTCTGCCCTCTAATATCATAAATACATATTTCATGATTCCACATGTAAAATAATTTGAATGAAAATTGTACTAGTAAATGTTTATTTTTAATGAAAATCTTAATGTATCTGGTCGAAACAAAATTATTTTTCTAATTTATGTACATATATATGTATAAACAATAATTTAATGAGTCTCGATGTGGTTGCATTGATATCAAAACAGTAGTTTTTAAATTGTGAATCAAACTTGCACTCTTTAGGATTACCCCTGCTATATTGTCAGGTATTACTCCTGACAGATCTCAGGGACCTATATGGGATACTAAGGACTGAACCCATTTTTGTGTCGCACAAAGTAAACACCCTACCTCCTGCTGTACTATTGTTTAATCTTCCACAGTATCAGGAAATTTAAAAGATTGAACATTACAAATGAAATTGAATGTTATGTCATATGACATAAAATGTTTTGATATAAACTTTCAAAGTAACTTATTTATTTCAGCTTCTGGTATTAATAATGTATTATAGTTTTCTCTACCCAGTACCATCTGATCTGGAAGGATAGTAGCATTTGAAACAACATATGTTATTTCTTTTTTTTTAATAATTTTTTTTATTTAACTAACATGATTATAGTTGGGTTACAGTCACAAACAGAACACACCCCACCCCCTTCATCAGTATAACATTCCTCTATCCTGATACCCACCTCCCCCGTTCCCAACCCCTGCCTGTATTGAGACAGGCATTCTACTACAGTTATTTATTTTTAAGTTCAGTAAATTGTTTCTTTTCCTAAAGGATAAGGGTTAAAACAATAATAGTAAAGGTTTGACAGTGGTAATTGCCATTGTTTGCATAGGCCCAGAAAGATATGGGGAAAACGGGAAAAAATCCTTGGCCTGAAAAAAAAAAAAAGAAGGCCTCACCCCCGAAGTTTATTGGCATAAGACCCACTCTGGGCTCCAGGTGTACCAGTTTGTATATCTGAGTCATTCTCCATGGTCCCGGTGAAACTTTTTCACACTCTAGCTGTTGTTGGTATCAGGTTCCTATCTTTAAGGATTCGGGAATCTATGCATTTCTTTCATCGAAGTCAGGGTGATGTGGAACATCTTTTAGTTTCAGCATACCATTAGATGTGGAGCGTTCTGCCCTGTAAGCGGGCTGTTGCTGAGTCGCCTGTGTGTTGAGAGCTCTCTTTGGAGTTAGTCAATGCTAGAGCAGTCATAGGTCTTCCCTGGTAGAGTTTTGGATACTGGTAATGTTATAGACAATTGTGTTCGCTTTTCATAGATGGTATCCATTGTTCAGGGGTGTATGGGTAATGCCCATTCTTCTGAGACCTAAGTCAAATCATTATGCCAATGTTCAGGGTATAAGTCCTAACTGCATAAAGAAATGATAAAATATGGGACTGTTAGGGGAATTTAAAAGGCAAAATATGTGCTTATCATTTAATCTCTGACACCACTTACATGCAAACAATGTCAATAGTAGTCCAAAAGCACCACTGGGTATGAATCCTCCTTCTATCAACCAAAATAAGCAAAGCACAATATTTAGCATTTTAAAAGGTACACTTTTAATTATATTAACATAATCATTATAGAAAACAGTTTTAAGCTGTGAGCAAATTTTTGGAGACGTCAATATAGAAACAAAGGTTCTAACTCATCATTCAAAAATTACATTGAAAATCATGCATGTGGGTTTCCTGGATTCAATTCTGAAACACCATACTATCCCTTGAACCCTAGTTCAAGTTGACAGCTAAAAGTAAGCCCGGAGTACATCTGGATATGATTGCAAAATGAAGAAGGAGGAGGAATATGAGGAGAAAGAGAAGTAGAATGAGGAGGAAGATGAAAAGATGAAGAAGAAGAAGAAGAAGAAGAACAACAACAACAAGAACACAAGAACAAGAACAACAAGAACAAGAACAAAAACAGAAAGGAGGAGGAGGAAGAGAAGGAGGAAAAGGGGAGGAAGAAGGAAGAAGAGGTGGAAGAAAAAGGAAGAAGTAAAGAAGAAAAGAAAGAAGAAAAAGTAAAGCAGAGTAAGGAGAAAAAGGGACAAGAAAGGGGGGAAAGGAGGAGGAAATAAAAGAGGAGGAAGAGAAGGAGTAGTAGAAGGAAAAGGATAAATAGGAGAAAAAGAGGAGGCTGAAGAATAGAAGAAGAGGGGAAAAGTTTCAGAAAGAGAAGAAATATAAAACCAAGAAAATATTTTCTAATAATTTCTACAATTTTAAGTATTTTATGTAACATAAGAGACTTTATAGATGAAGTGTCATTCAGAACTTTGAGGGAAAATAGGAAGAATAGTATGATGAGTCCAATGTAATTAATAGGGTGCATATTAAAGAGAGTGTAGATGAGTAAATATCCAAATGATGTTTTCTTTAGAAACACACCATAGCACAAGCTATTGCTGACCCTAAAAAAAGATGAGATAGCTAAAGCTATAGAAACAAAGAAAATAGATTCTCCCCTGGAACCAGCTTTAAAGGAATATAAACCCACTAACATTTTTACTTTAGCCTAGTGATATTCATTTCAAATTCTGACCTTTAGAACTGTAGCATGGTCTGTAAATGTTGTTTTAAACCATGGATTTTAGGATGATTTGTTACAGCAGCCTAAAGCAATTATTTCAGATTTGAGGTGTAAGTGGCTTATATTTAAACTGATTGTTAATTAATACCTATATATTTAAGACTACTAAATGAAAGCAGAAAAGGAAATGATGAGCATGTTATATAAAATTTATATCATAATAGAATAATTAAAATCATTTTGGAAATCTGTAGACATAAATCTATGGATATTCAAGTGCTGCAAATGAAGATTCAGAGAAATGAGAAACATGTCATCTGATATCAGAGAAGAGACATCCTTTGAATTCTGTGACAGAAAGCTTGACTGATGTGATTTCTATAGTAACATCCATATCAAATTTTATAAATTATTTATCTGGGCATTTAACTGAGTAAATTTCATAGAAAAAGGTTGAAAGTGACCTGATTTGCTCCCTGCTTCTGATAGTAAGATTCAAGAGGAAGGAGGTACATGAAATGAACAATTATTGAGCAAATCAAACCAGAACTTACTAACACATAAAGTTTTCCATTTCTCTACATAGCAAAGCTATCCCAAAGTATGAGTTCAATGCCAGGAAAGTGTGCCCATACCAACCTATTTTAGTCCTTGGAGTGGTATTATGTAAAATGACCCAACTGTTAACCCCCAAAAAAGGCATCTCTCCATCTCCTTCTTCCTTTAAATCTAGCCCTTTGATCTTTAAAAGCCCACCTGAATCTCACTCCCTTCTCCCCAACCTGGGTTAGTTTTGTACTGAGAATAAAGAAAGATCACACTGATTTGCAACCAGGGAAGAGACCGCCAGGCTCAAACTGACTCCATGACTCTCTCCTGACTCGTTTGCGTTATTAATTGTTTTGCAGTTGCCCTGCTTCATCAAACTTGCCCATCTGGGGTTGTGTGGTGATTTCACAACCTATGAGATTTATTTTACAGTACTAGAAGTCATAGTGTTCTTTTCCCAAGAAGATTGAAATAATGTGACTCTGGACTCCTCAAGCATCTTGATGGCAACCGGAAAGGGATGGAGCTATTCAACAGATTTTATAGTGAAGCATTTTATTTATTAAAGTCAATATATAACAATTACAGAGCACTTGTGTGGATACGAATTTTTCTTGTAAAAGTACTAATAAGTTTAGAGCTGGAGAGGAAGTAAAGGTCATAGAGCAAACAGCTTGCATGTGGCTGACCCCTGTTCAATGCTTATCATCCCAACGTCATCATAAACCCCAACAACAGAGACCTTTTTAAAAAGCACAAAACCAGGAGCAATCCCTTAACATAACAAAGAATGATGAAAATAAATATACATTTAAAATATACATTTAAAAAGTCAAGACATGGGGCCCGGGAGATAGCATGGAGGTAAGGCGTTTGCCTTTCATGCAAAAGGTCATCGGTTCGAATCCCGGTGCCCCATAAGGTCCCCTGTGCCTGCCAGGAGCAATTTCTGAGCATGGAGCCAGGAGTAACCCCTGAGCACTGCTGGGTGTGACCCCCCCAAAAAAATAAATAAAATAAATAAAATAAAAAGTCAAGACATAGGAGTCCAAGAAATGGCACATTGATAGGGTAGTTGCCTTGCACTCTGCTGACCCAGGATGTACTGGGGCTTGATTCCCCAGGCGTCCCATATGGTCTCCCGATCCAGGAGCTATTTCTGAGTGCAAAGTCAGGAGTAACCCCTCAATGTCACTAGGTGTGACACAAAAACCAAAACCAAAACAAAACAAGTCAAGACAGAAAGATGTAATAATAGCTAATAAAAGTTAATAAAATGAATGAATCTGATAGCTTTAATCAAAACAGGACAAAGAGTTTGATATGAAAAGGGAAATGTTGATATTCCTAAATTCTGTGAAAAAAAATAGACACAATGACTCAGTTGCATAGAACAAGGATAACTATAAAGATAAAACAGCTACAAGCTCAGAAATAGGTATAGAGACAATCCCTAGAGGCAGAACATTGTTTGACGACTGAAATTTAAATATTGTTTAAAGTGTCATTTAATCCCCAGGTACTTCCCTATTTTCACCTATTTTGAGAGGAAATATCCATAACTATTACCTTTTTACCTGTTTTATTCTTGTCTTTTAGGACCATATAGTTTGTATTTTAGTTCTACAAGCATACAGAGGAAATTAAGACTTTAAGTTCTTTGTTCTACACAGAGCATATGTTAAATTATTAAAAATTTGAAAGTAAGATTTTGATATTATAAAGACATAAATTAAAATTTGCAATTTGTTCTACACAGAGCATATTTTAAATTATTAAAAATTGAAATTAAGATTTTGATATTATAAAGACATGAATTAAAATTTGCAATTCAGTTGATAATATACTGATTAAACTGTTGAAAATGTTAACATTATATGATGTTTTATTATTGCATTTAGAGTGGAATTTAGTACTTGGCAGTTCAAAATATAAACTGATTGACAGATTTTGGACTTAAAATCCTAATTCTGAGGAATGAGTACTAATAAAATAAATTGGGTACTTGCCTTTCACACAGTAGCCAGAGTTCAATTCTAGCACCACAAAGTGACCTAAAAAGGCCAACAGAAACGATCCTAAGTACAAAAAATGCCAGATTAATATCTTGGGATTTTATGCTATGGAATTTTATTGTACATCAAGTGGCCTTGCAGTGTTGAGGGATGAAGAAATTATCTTAAATTACTTTGTGATATTGAAGTGTTGTTATTGTAGAAATAAGTTTTAAGCAATAAAATGCATAATAACAAAAAGAATGTTTGATAAGGGGGATACATTTTATTATCTATAAGATAAAATCACCTAAAAGACAATTCCTGTGGAAAGACACTCCCTCTGTTTTTAAAGATTTCGTGGTATGCAAATGTTTTTGAATATATGTCAAAAGGGATGGAACTGTATGGTCACATAGATCATTACTTTTCTATGGGATTTATAATCATGGTATGAAAATTCCTGCCTTGGCCCAAATACAAGAATGAGTATGTGGAAGAACTTAGATACAACAAAAAGAGTTAAAACACTAGAACTAAGATTTGATTTGAAAATTCTCTGTTTTTAGATGAAAAGCGATTTTAAAATTCTAAAAGATCAAAACTATGACATCGCTAAAGAAAATATAAACCACAGATGAAGTTGAAGGTGTGACTAAAACACTTTTGTTGAGCCCTTAGAGGTATGAAAGTTTTTACCAGACCAAAAAACCCTCTAAAAAAAGATAAAATATAGTTTTTATATATCCTTCAATAAAATATTAGAACTTTAAGTTAAAGGTCATTGTATCTCAGTTCTCCCAGATAAAATGCAAGATAGGAAGGACATATCTCTAAGAGATTGTAATATGTTTTTATCAGTTGATAGGGTCCTTAACTTTTAACAAATTGCAACTCTTAAAAGTCAATCTGCATTCAAGACATTGCAAACTTTGAATAAAAAGATCAAAAAATAATATAAAATTATAAAATAATTTGACCGATGAATTTCTTCTGATAAGATTCAGCTTAAGAACACACATACACTTTATTCATAAAATAAAAGGTAGAAAAGTATTCTAGAAACCAAGAGCTGAGTATAATTATTTTCTGAACTTGGACCTATTCACAGAATACCCAGCAGACTTTCCTGACTGATCTTAAAAGTGTATTGAGGGGCCACCTACGAAGTATAAGGGTTTAAACATTTACTTTGCGTTTAGTTAGCACTGGTTTTATAACTTGTGACTGGGTGTCCTGAATATTTTTTTAGGTTTATATGGAGGTCTCCAGAACTGAGAAGGTAGCCTGCAAAACATCTGGCAAGCAGAATACTGAGATATATAGAACTCAATTGTCTTCAGGTAGCGAAGATGGGAAGTATAAGACAACATTCAATGGTCAACTTCAGAAAAGATTTAATTTGAAAGTAAAAAAGGAAATGGAAAGGGCAAGACGACTCCTATATTATACTATTATATAAAATATAGTAAATATAATATATATGACAATATCTAATATAATACTATTTATTCATTTTTGTTTTAAATATAACCTAGGGCTTCCTTTCCATAATATATTTATGTATATGTATGTATATTGGGAGACAAATTTTCATTGGATCATTGAATTTAAAATATATAAAGTGATAGGTCATGGACATGGGAAGAGCAGGACATTGAGATGATTGTCTTTATGTAGTACAAGTTAACAGATCCATCTTTGAAATATTCCACTATTGCATACCATTCAATCTTCCCTTCCTCATTACTTCTCTTGGAACCCTGGCACTGAACTAGAAGGCTAGCTTGACTCTCAACTCTCTGCTACCTCCCTTGCCCCAAAAGTTTTAAATGAATATCTGTTTTCCTCTTATTTTTTTCTCAAAGAAGTTATTAATGCTAAAACTATCATTCAAAATTGAGGATATAGGTATAAATAGCTTGTCTCTTTAGTTAATGAGTCATGAACAAAATAAAGTTTTCTATTTATGGAATCATATCCAAGATACCTAATTGAGAGTGGACAGATTTTGATGCACAATTCTAAACTTTGAGTTAAAGTTGTATAATATAGATTTCCTGTATTCTTATACAATTGGGAATTAGTTTTGTTTTTAATTTTTGGAAGAAATAAATATTGTGGTCAGTGAAAAATATGATGATAAGCCTCTTGGGTACTACCAAGAGATTCATATTTTTTGTTCTTTCCTATGTATTACCCTTCTCTCATATTTTACAGATTTTCCATTATGTTAAATAACAACATGGAATTGGCTCACTATTTTTTCTATTCTTTGTTTTTCCTAAGCTCTCTCATCATGTTCATTGGAAGAAAATAGTTGTTTTATTAGTGACCTGACAAATGCAAAATACTGAAGCTTTGTGGTAGAGCTGATGAAAAGTAAGATTGGTCAAGATCATAGAAGTAAGCATAAAGATTATAAACCTAGGAATAAGTGTTAAGATGGTCACCAACACTCTTCAGCACTTGAGTAGACACTGTTACTAACTGAAATAAAGCCATCTAGACTGACCAAAGCCAGAGCTCACTTTCAAATAGGTGAGAAAGATAATCACTTGCTGGTTGTTTTAAACTAGTTTGAGAATTTGTTAGGCTATAATGAATGTCATTTAGTACTGACTTTCCACATTGACTTAATATTTCACATTTCACAATAATGATTGTAACTTAAGATGTGGAGTTTTCAAATTTATAGAAAACATAAAAATTCAAAATACATCTTCATTAGATAAGACACGCATGCTGAATATATTTTCCCAAAAAACATCAAATCATAGCTATCCAGGGAAAAGTTCAGTCAACTGTTTAATCTACAAAAATTAGATAATTATAAAACCATTCTAAATAGTGCTGTCTATTTTGTGTCTTTACTTTTTATTTGTAATCATTTATTGTACTCTGATACTGTTTTTTGTGTAAATGTGAATAAAAATAAACACTAAACTGCTTAGTATATGAAATATAATAATGTGACATATTCCTGGTCTAACTTAAGAGAAAATTGTGTAAGTGTTGTAGTTTTCTAAATAGATTTTTTATTTCATACACTGAATTTGAGATAAAAAGGCAGGTACTTTATATGAAATGCACAATAATAATATATTATTTTATTATGGCAATATTAGCTGACAAAATGTATATTTTAGAGATACAGTGTTATTGGAACAAAACACCAATGCTTCTAACCACACTACAGAGGCATATTTAAATCTATGTTCACCCATTTGGTTATTTCATCATGTCTAAGGATTTATTTGCATTGAAAGTTGTGTATTTCCTTGCCTGTCATTTTTTATTCTGTTTATTAGTGAGAATATCAAGTAATTTTCTGGTGGGGCTTGCTTAGGTTAGCACAAATAAACTAGTAATATATTCATTGAATCATAATAAAATAATTTTATTATTTCTTGCAGCTGATAATTATTCTATTGTATGCATATACCAAAATATTTTTTCATTGAGCTTTTATTATGTACTTGTGCTATTTCTGTGTCTGTAAATAAATATATCTATTGTATTTGTATTTTTTTTGTGTTTTTTGGTCACACCCAGCAGTGCTCTGGGGTTACTCCTGGCTTCATGTTCAGAAATTGCTCCTGGCAGGCACGGGGGACCATATGGGGCACCAGGATTCGAACCAATGACCTTTTGCATGAAAGGCAAACGTCTTACCTCCATGCTATCTCCCAGGCCCCATATTTGTATCTTATGAGTGCTATTTTGTTATAGTATTTTACCAACAAGTTCAACATCTGGATCATATATTAATTTTATTTTTTTTAAATTACCACATTGTTTTCTGTAGGTCACAACCAGTTTGTTACCCCTTGAAAACAAACGAGGGTTTCTTTGACTCCATTCTTGCTATTTTTTTCTGGTATTTTATATAATAATTATCAAATTAATGTTTTATTTAAATCAGTATATTTATGTAATAACACAGGTCTTCAAACTACGACCTGGAGCCACATAAAGCCTAATGATGATATTTATCTACCCTACTGGGTGTTTTGCTGCTCTTGCATGTCATGCTTAGTTTACATGTTCTGGACCCATTGTACACATGTGTGGAAAACGTACCTGCACTCTCTGACTTGCTGCCTTTTCTCTATCTCAGGACTCCTCATAACTTTATTTGTTTCTCATTTTAAATATCGTATTTTTCCTATGTTTTTCTTCAAAATAAGATATGTGCACTGTGCATAGGAATTTGTCAGAGTTTCTTTGTTTTACTATTGTGTGAGAGACAGTAAACTGGTCCCTATTTAACAATTTTGAGGACCCCTTAAAATATATAATGATATAATATATGTGAAGTAATATATGTGAAGAATTTTACAACCATTTTAATAAAGTTATATAACTAAAGAAGTCTTTTTACTTTAAATATTTTTGGCAAAACTACTTTTCTGCATAAATCTAATATTTGAGTTTCTTTAAAGATAACTTAGAAAGAATGATGTATCTAAAATGTGTATAATATGTAATTGATTCATGAGACTCTTGTTAATATCTCAGTCAGACTATTTTAGAATATTATAGTTGGAACTTCTTGGTTCCTCGTCCTATTAGATATAGTTCTATTCAAGTTTTTAATGCATCTTGAAATCACTATAATACAACATAATTATCTTTAAAGTGGAAGATGAGGTACAAAAATATTCAAATGACTTGACAGCAAGGATGCTATTTAATGTCAGAATAAAAATTTGAAATACCACTTGAAATTGAAAGTCTCTTTGCTTTTCTAAGATATTGAATAATAACTTCTTTACATATCTTTAGAAACTATACTTAGAAATTGTTTATATAATCTTATCTTAAAATCTTTATTTTTTAAAAAATAATGTTTTAAACTTTGTATTTCTTTTTAGCTTCTTTTAAATTAATATTTGTAGTGTTTGAGCCACACATGGCAGTAGTTGGTCTGAAAAACTTACTATGCTTGAACAGATGGACCTGCTGCAGGAAATACAAGCACCTACCGAGGTTTGTTTTCTCTTCTTCCATCTCCAGTTGTTCATGTATAAGCAATATCATATGTCACATTGTAGCTAATACAATTAAACACACATAAATGAAAATGCCGCTAGGAAGCACTAAAAGTATTAAATCCTGATCATTTGAAGTGCTTTTCTGTGTTTTTCATCACCAGTTACCATAAGTTGTCAAATTTGTCATTTATATCTCAGATAAGTAATTTGGAATGAGAAAGATACATACATTTATAATTTTTCTTTTTTAAATATTAGCAGTTTTATTCTTATCCATCATATGAGGAGTAAATTGAGGTAGAATTTTTTTTCAAATTTTATACAAATGTTTCACTAAAGGTATTGGATTGCATATAATGCCCTAATTTTGCTGCAATAGAAACAGCATTCTATTATGGACTCCTATATCTAATCATATTCCTGCTTTCAATTTATGCCTTTACCAATATCTGCTTCAAATTCAAATTATAGAAAACAGTGAGTTATTTTAAATAATTTCACCAGACTATTCAAGATTATAATTTAAGTCTAATACATTATACAGTTTACTTTCTTCCTTCAATAGTTGTTTTCTGACTTTATTTTTGAATTACATTCTAGCATAGAAGAAAATAACTGGAAAAATGTTTGTTATGAGGACTGATTCCTTGACTTATATTTTATGCTCTTTCTTGCTTATTGATGAGAGTGGACTGTGAATAAATTCTCGTTTCTTGAAGCTAAAAAACACATGTGATTCTTGTTCTAGTTTGTTTTCCACAGAAGTTAAGGCATTTCAAATAAGTGCTTTACCATCAGATGCTCCCTAAGTCTTACTGTATTAATTAAAAATTCAGAAGACCTGAACTATCGTATAGTGGATGAATTTTTTGTTTTGAATATGTCTGATCTAGGTTTGATCCCCAACATTTCATATGGTTCCCTAAGCAATGCCAGGAGTTACCCTTTGGCCCACAGATGGGAATAAGCACTGAGCAGTGTTACACAAGCCCCAGTGTTACACAATGTTACACAGTGTTACACAAGTGTTTCACAGTGTTACGCGTTACACAGTATTATATAAATGTTACACAGTGCTACACAAGCCCCATAAAAGAAAGATAAAAGACTTATAACCAATGATCAAATTTCTGAGTTTTTTTTAAACTTCCATGAAATGTTAACAGGCCCACACCACAATTATATGGCAATAATAAAGCATAGTAATGTCCATAATGATTTTAAAGTTGTAATTTTTTTTCTCTTTGGTGATTTTAATACCTGTAGTGAGATTACAATTCAGAGTTCAGCTAACCTGATACACAGGTGCATTGGATCTGCTTCTTCCACCATCACTCCTTGGGTGAAACTTGAATAAGAACCACCAAACCCATGAGTGGCAAATGCATCTCTGTGTTATACCACTTTTTGAACATCACGATATACCCAAACATTGCCCTTTCTATTTGTATTTGTGATGTGTGATTTGTATATGTTCCTTAGCAGGGTCTCTGAAGTAAAGTGGTCTTTGATTTAGCAAATAGATAGCAATTATTATTTTCCTCTTCACAGAATACATGTTTATTAAAAAGAGTTCGTTATTCTAAAGAGTTTAATTTCACAACTACTGATTAATTTTTGGATTAAACCTCCAAATTCTTAAACAAAATCCTTAGATAAATTTCTACATATAAAATCACCAACAGGATAATCAATATGCTTCAAACTTTCAGTGATAATATGGAAATAAATAAATCAGTTCTGTCCTCTAGGGTAGTTTTCATTGCCAACTTTCTTAATAACGTTACCTATTTTGCTGACACTCTGCAGAAAATAAAACTCGAGAACTACTTGGAACAATAACATCTTCAAGAAAAATGAAATATCAGTAGACAAGATCATGCCTTTGTGGCAAAAAAAATGCCTACCTTTATTTTTTTAGCTGATGTAAGAGTGGTATAGTTAAGTTGTGAATAAATAATAATTATATATATGTATAATCCTCATGAATGTATAATCTACTTCATTATTAATATCCTAAACCTGAGTGTTGCATTCATCTTCATAACTGATAAAATTGTATTCAATGGTCTACTAACTAAAAAATATAATTTCAATTTATATTTGCTATTTATATTAGAATTCCATGCATTGGACAACTATATTATAGACTAGTGTCCATTATATAGAATTTCATCTATCATATGTATCATTATAAATCCATTTAGAGTATTTTCACTGTTCTCTGGTCTTTTCATAATGTCTTTATAAATCATATAAAATATTGTTTTTCACTTTTTCTGTAGTTTATCCTACCCCCGGAATATATAGAGATGAATAGAACATGACATGGTCCTTTTATATTATCTTCTTTAACTTAGTGATATACATTTAAGATGGCTCTATGTGCCCTGACATGATAAAGAATTTGATGGTTCATGATTTGGTAATTCAATTTCTTTGCCTACAAGATAAGGTTTCAGTGGTGGCTACTCCATGCTTTATTTATCTATTTAACGAATAAATGGAAGAGTTAAAAGGATGATAAAATCCACCATCTATCTTATCACCTATAATTTCTGACTTGAAATCAATTACTTCATTCTAATTGAGGCATACATTTTGCTCTATAAATAATTATTTCTTTTAAAAATCTCACCTAAAGTGCAATTTAAAGAATATTAAAAATCAGTCTTATAATAAAAAATAAGAGATAACATATATTGCAATAGATATAGAAAATATATTTCATTTTAATAAAAATAAAAAAAATCTTGTGTCAGAAAGATAGTAAAGTAGGTAAGTAACGGTCTTGTATGCCCTGGTTTATTCCCCTGAATACTATGGTTTCCTTAAGTTGTAACCAAAGTGATTTCAGAGCACAGAGCTGTAGTTTACGCTTTTAGAACATCCAATTAAAAACAAGAAAACAAGAAGTGAAACAAGATAATGTCAATAAATCAGAACTGGTGTAAGAAAGAGAATTAGGCAAATCTATTCAAACAAATTATGTTTATTCAGAA
>PVKC010022726.1:0-17567 GCA_004027635.1 Crocidura indochinensis
TGAGACAGGTGGGCTGGGATGTAAACTCAGAGGTGCCCAAGGACTCTTCCTCGTTTTGAGCTCAAATAACCCCTGGTGGCACTCAGGGGACTATATGCAATGTTTGAGATTGAATCAGACTGACTGCATGCACCTCCTATACTATTTTTCCCCATCTAGTTTCCCTTTCTTAATATTTAAATTGTAAGGTAAACTGTAATTATGAAAATAATGGTACAAACATAGGTGCACTATATAGTCTTTTCCTTAATTCTGTCACAAATGGAATTTCTTACATGGATAGAAAATGGGAGCCGGGAGGTGGCGCAGGAGGTAAGGTGCCTGCTGCCTTGCCTAGGACAGACCACGGTTCGATCCCCCGGTTCCCATATGGTCCCCTGTGCCTGCCAGGAGCGACTTCTGAACACATAGCCAGGAGTAACCCCTGAGCGTCACTGGGTGTGGCCCCCCCCCAAAAAAAAACCAAAAAAAAAAAAAAAGACATGGATAGAAAATGGGAAAAAAATCTGGCTCAGAGGGAAATCAATAATAGATCAAAGAGTATAATATAAATTCACTGTATACCAGGCTTATAGTTAACTACTATTCTATTTTGATGAAATTGAATCTTACTACACAAGCTAAAGACCCATCTTCAGAGAATGCAGTTTAGAGAAAACAGGACCAAACATTTTGCCCATAAAAGTCTATCTTCGCAATGCTTATATGTGACAGAAAAAGGAATATGTAATGTAAATGGAATGGCTCTTAACTCCCAATCAAAAGGAAATAAAATGAAGTTCAGATGACCAAAATAATTTTAATTTTTACAATATATGCACATGGGCACATGGGCATGTAAACAAAAAAAAACATGTGCATATGCATACAAGTCAATTATATGCCAGTGAAGTCTAGCTTTTATCTGCCTGCTTTGAACCTGACATAGATTCCAAACTCTTGGCTCTCCAGAACAATCATGGAGAAGACAGAAAGTAGAAAAGTTAAGGAAGGATGACGGTGGATAATGGTGGATGAAGGCTGCTCACAGCCCAGGGATGAATGTTTAGCTTTAAACTGTCTTAATCTCGCAACACTGTTCAGTGATTCTAAGTTTTCCTAGTTCCTTCACTTTTACTAATTTACTATAGCTAAGATGGGAGGGTTTGGGGAAGGTTGTCTTCTCAAGGGCTCACAATACTCTACATCTTCTATGGCTTCTGATCTACCCAGTTTCATGGCAAACTGTGTGGCTTCAGTAGTCACAATAAAATATAAGCTTCTGTTGTTGTGGTTTCTAGATTTCTGAAGTTTGAATTTCCTGCTAACGAGTTAGGAAACGTTTGGTTTCCCAAACATACCATGTTAGCCACTGCCTCTGTGCAAGCAGCCAGACTCCAAGGAGGTAAAATCCAGTGAACTTCATGTACTCCAGCATATGATTGGCCCCTGCTTTGGCTTTTATGTTAAGTTTGACAAACTGAACACCAATGAATTCATAATCAGAAGGCAATTAGAAGAAGAAAGCCAACTGACAGGAACTAGGTTCTTAGAACATTATTTTGGGCTTAGATCAAGATGACAGAAAGGAAGATATTCATTGTAACTTTTTGAAAAGGAGAGAAGAAAAGCAAGCAACCAAAGTACTAAGTGTTAAGAGAGAAGAATTAGACTAATCCTCCAAAATACCTATTTGCAAAACCTTTGATCAGGTAAGGAAAAAAGGAGGCAAATGATGATCACACACACACACATACACACACACACACACACACACACACACACACAATTCTTCAGCTAGAGAATTTCTAAAGTGTGATTTTGTTCTTCTCAATCCCCTTAAACTCAAAAGAAGTATCTACATGTATCCTGAGCAATGACAGGAAAGATACATATATACACATACTCTCAATAAAACACATAGGCCAGGCAGTTTTGAGGATATATATATAAAATATATATATATATATGCATATATATTTTATGTCCTTGAACTCTGTCTGAGAAGAGGCTGCTGTTAATATTTTCCGAGAACTTTAAGTTCCTTGAAATGTTCAACGGAAATGGTATTTATGACAAACCCACCTCCTCTGGGGAACATGAGATGTTATTATTGGCCAAGTCACAATTTTTTAAACTAACCAAAAATAATTATGAATTTATGCCAAACGACTAAACATGTTTTATTATTTCAGTGATTAAGAGAATATTTGCTAACGTCTCATGATCAAGGCTCATAATAGTCAGAAACCTACTGAAAATATTGCGACCAAACAACGCATCGCCTGTGGTGCTGGTTTTCTAGACCTTAGACAGAAGGGTTTGGGCAACATACAAACTGGCTAGAAAAGGACAGTTCATGAGATGTTGGGGATAAAAGTAACTGGTACATGTCATGGTGGGAACAAGGCTTGGAGTGGAAACTACATTGGCCTTCTGGTTCTGCCAATTACTAGCAGGATATCTGGCAAATTATTTCACTTCTCTAAGTTTTATTTACACTAGTATCTGCCCCCTCTGAATGTTTCCAGGACTACTAGCATGGTCATGGCATATAATAATTTCCCTGTAAATTGGCCCTATTGAATATGTGCCTGTTAGTTACAGTTCTATCTTGCTTCCAAACATACTAATTAGTTCAAAATAGTAGAACAGATAAATACCTATTCTAGAATCTACTAAATATTGATTCACAATAAGATAAGCACTCATCTTAAACTAAACATAATCCATTGGAAAAAAACAGGCCAATGGGCGCATACATACACCCTCCACTTACTTGCCTGACTTTGCCTTCTAGCTAAGAAACAGTCAACACTGGAATTAGTGTGACAGTTGGTGCTGGATGAGATAAGGGATTGAGCTCAGACAAAAGCCAGCCTTGGCTGCTGTTTTCAAGGAATAAGAAGGAAGTTGGGGCAGGAGAAATAGTGCCACAAGTAGTGGCTTTTGCCTCGTACATGGGCCCCAGCCAATCTTATATATGGTCTCCCTGAGTACTGCCAGAAGTGAATAAGATGCCAGGAGTAAGCCCTGAGCAGTGCAGGTGCAGCCCCAACACAAAGGCAAAAAACAAAAAATTTTAAAAGGGAGAATGGAGATTTAATGTAGCTGGAGTGGTGGGAATAAAGAGAGAATAAAACAGTAAAAGATATCAAGGAGCCCGGGGGATAGGAACAAAGTGTGCTACAATGAATGAAAAGAGACACCAAAAACTTAGGATAAGAGAAAGAAGAGGGGCTGGAGTGATAGCACAGTGGTAGGACATTTGCCTTGCATGCTGCCGACCCAGAACAGACCTGGGTTCGATCCCCGACATCCCATATGGTCCCCAAAGCCTGTCAGGAGAGATTTCTGAGCACAGAGCCAGGAGTAACCCCTGAGCACAGCCAGGTGTGTGTGTGGACAGAGAGAGAGAGAGAGAGAGAGAGAGAGAGAGAGATAGAAAGAAAGAGAGAGAGAAAAGAAACTTGTAAGCACTGTCTGACTTTCTAGTATGTGGATTGATTAAAACGGAAAGAATACAATACATTTTATTCAGGTAGGTTATTGGTGCTTTATGGCAAATATTTAATCTCTAATTTTTCTTTTTATTTTTGGGTCCCTACTCCTATCTGTAAAATTAGAAAAATACTGTCGCATAAAATTGTAATAAGGATGGGGACTGAAGCGATAGCACAGAAGGGATACCTTGAATACCATCAACCAAGTTCCATCACCAGCATCTCATATGGAACCCCAAACCTGCCAGGAGTGATTTCTGAGCACAGAGACAGGAGTATTCCCTGGTGCTGCTGGGTGTGTACTCCAAAAAATTTATAATAAGGATAAAATAAGGGCAATAACAGACTATCAATGTGCTTCTTTAAAATATACAATTATGTAATTAACTACTGCTATTTTTTATTATTTTGATTGTAGGGCCATATCCGGCTGTGCTCAGGGACTACTTCTGCTTTGGTGTTCAGGAATCATACCTATTAGTGCTCTTAAGACCATATGGTGAAGGGGATTGAACCTGAGCCTTTAGCATGCAAAGCCTTTATTCCAGTGCACTGAGCAATTTCCCCAGCTTACTTCTTTCTATATAATCCATGTCTCACATAAATAGTAGCAGGGAATCAATGTACATTCCAGTTTCACAAGCCACTTACAACAGTGGTCTAATTTATGGTCATTGGTAACTGGCTCTCAATCAGTTTCTCAACTAAGAAAATGCAAGTAGCAGACACAGGCATTGTAAAGACAGACAGATATACAGCATTCAAGGCGCTGAAAGAAAATTAAAAATAGTATTGCTGTGACAAAGAGCTTATTGCAAGATTTCCATTTTCTTATACTCATCAACTTTTTTGGATCCTACAAATTTAATTTTTTGAGTATGAGGTTGGAAAGATTTATTTAGAAGTCATGCTAACATTTCATTCCCCTTTCCTGCTTAAGAACAGTGATCTAGTGGAAAGATCAAGAAATGTGTAGCCTCAAAAACCAAGGTAAAAAACAGTACTTATAGTAAGCTACTTTGTTTGGGAAAAAAAGGAGAGAATAAGAATATTTGCATTTGCTTGTTTAGTCATAATACACTCTAGAAGAAACTAATAGTGATTAGAGGCTATGAAAGACACTTCATAGTATACCTTCCTTTTAATATGTACACCTATATACATAAACCTACATATATTAAAATGATTATCATGTATTAAGGTATGCTAACCTAAAATCTAAGGCTGAAATTCAGACTTACTTTAAGAGCTGAAATTGAGAAAAATAATAATTATAAAATTAGTTCGAAACAATATGGAAACTTCAGAAGATCTGTTTCTCAAACATTTTGGATATCTGTGTTTCAAACCATTCTTTGAAATTTTCTTCTGAAATGGTTTAAAAAAAAAATATATATATATATATATATACATAAAACATCAATAACAAGGGGGGTGGGGGAAAATATCAATAACTTTCTCCATATTCTCAACCATGGAAACCAAGCCCAGTAATAGCACCCACAGAAATAAATGGTCCTGTGCTGGTCTGTGGTAAATGAGTCAAGTCAGCCCACTGCACCCTGGTGGGTCCCCAAGTAGACCAAGTCTAGGTGTATCCAGTACTAACAAAGAAAATGCATGTTCACACTCAAGGAATGAAGAAAAGGGTGAAGATGAGTAGAATATCAGACAGGCTTTGGGAAGGTCATCTATTAGCGTCCACTGAGTTAAGATATTTCACAGAACAATGCACATTCCAAAGAGTTTTCATCTAGGAAGGAAGAAGAGCTGTTGAGTTGATCTCTGAAGGAAAGAGAAATGGAAAATACTGGCTAGTCTCCAATACATTTGACCAGCAGAAAATGAAGAGTTATGATTTAAATGACAACAAACACAAAAAGAACTAAGAGAAGTTGGATTTTTTTTTTTAAATCAATGTTCCAAAAATTATGGTTCTCAACTAGGTGATTTTGTTCTGTTGAATTTTTGTATTTATTTATGGTCGACATTAGGTCTTCACAACCTTCACAACAGGTTGTCACCGAGAGCCAGGATTGAGTACTGTGTTGTTTATGTTATTCAGAAGTAGAGGTTAGGCCAAGGACTTGTACTTAGCACACAGGTCAGCACTTCCATAACAAAGAATTACTAAGTCTATACTGTCAACTGTGCCAAGTTGGAAAAACCAAACTGAAAATGATAGTTAGCCCATGCATAACTGTGAAGATCTACAAATGGCCTGAAGTTAGATCACAAAGAATAGATTACAGAGTCTATCTTTCAGTCCCATTTGACTCTGTCTTTTCTATGAAATCCCTATTTTAGGCCAATCCATTAAGGCTCAGGCATTTCTCTGATGCCTCAGCCAACGATACAATTTGCTACTTCTCCTGGCAAATAGATGTGGATTTTGCTAGAAGCTTTGGGACGAATGACTTTATGTTATTCTTTTGTGTGTGTGTGTGTGTGTGTGTGTGTGTGTGTGTGTGTGGTTTTTGGGTCACACCCAGCAGTGCTCAGGGGTTACTCCTGGCTCCATGCTCAGAAATTGCTCCTGGCAGGCACGGGGGACCATATGGGGCACCGGGATTGGAACCGATGACCTTTTGCATGAAAGGCAAACGCCTTGCCTCCATATTATCTCCCGGGCCACAGCTTTATGTTATTCTTATGAAAGAATCTCCAATATCATCTCCATCCGTACAGAAAAAGAAAATAAAACAGATAATCAATTGTTTGCTTAGATCATATTAGGTATGGGAAGTGGGAAGCTAAGATTCACTGCAACAATTGAATACCAGACTATAAATCTTCATCCAGCATTAACTTGACTCCAGAGCATTCTACTGCTTTCAAATTGGCACTTAAGTAAAGACAATGTATGATTCTTGTTTTGATCCTGTGTGCCTTTCCCACTTGGCCACCTAGACTGTTTCCTGCTATCAACTACTAAGACAATAGGAGAGACAAAACCCTTCTATTTTGAAAAGCTACCTTGGGTAAAGATAGGTGCAGAAGAACACAGTTAATAAGATGACATCAAAGACAGAAAGGGAGGGGAAGGAATGGAAAGAATGCTAAACAGTGAAAGCAGGTGACAAAGAATACAGTCTGTGCTTGCCTTGCGTGTGATCAACCTGGGTTTGATCCCCAGCATCCCATTAATGTCCCTAAGCTCTAACTGGAGTGATCCAAATGATAGGAGACCTAAAACTAAGCCCTAAACATTATGATCTGGTATGGACTCCATTCCTTCAGCCCCCACAAGCGTATCCTCCACTACAAAAAGGCAGCTAAAGTATTATGGACGTAAGGCTAAGCCTCCTATCACTATCACTATAACCAAAGTTAAGGAAGTTTCTGAATGCCACGTACCAAGGTCTTTCACGCACAAAAAATACAGGAAAGCACACGCACAGTAATGACGACATTAATGATAACTTGAGAACATGCACTTGAAATTTGAAATCCACCAAATGTTGGAGTCTCAATACCCTGACCAACTGCCTAGGTTTGTTTTGCTTTTAGGGGTATGTAACAATCAAAATGATAAGTCTGGGGGGAAAGGATGTGTTAAAAAAAAATGATCTGAGGGCTTGTTATACCATTCAGTGATAATACTGCATGCTTTCCATTTGGAAAGACCCAGAGTTTTGTTTTTTGTTTTTTTGGTTTTTTTTTTTTTTGGTTTTCGGTCACACCCGGTGGTGCTCAGGGGATACTCCTGGCTGTCTGCTCAGGACCCAGAGTTTAATTCAAACTCACAAAAGACAAGAAGTTGATCTGAGGAGTCTTTCAAAAGAACCTCATTCAGATCTATCAATGGAGATCAAAATAAGTAAGCTCTTTAGCACAGCATATTCGTAGTAATGGTTTCCCTTTTAATTTCTTGGGGATTTTTTGGTTTTTTTTGGTTTTGGTTTTGGTTTTTGGGGTCACACCCAAAAAACAGCGCTCAGAGGTTACTCCTGGCTCTGTGCTCAGAAGTCACTCCTGGCAGGCTTGGGGGACCATATGGTATGATGGGATTCGAACCAGGGTCCGTCCTATGTTGGCCGCATGCAAGGCAAATGCCTTACTGCTGTGCTTTTGCTCCAGCCCACCCTTTTAATTTCTTTATAACAATAATATATCCAAAGCAAGGCAAAACATTTGAATCAACAGGAAGAAAGAAAAAAAAAAAAACTCTGGATATTTTTAGATGTGAAAAATTAAAGTGGAGAAGGGAAAGGATAAGCTTCATGGTATTAAGTGAAGCTCGGTATCAAATGTTTCTTTCTAGAATATTCCCTAGCTGAAAATGCAATAGAAAAGATGGAGCACCACATATTTTAGGCTCCAAGCAATTATCCTGGTACAGAATTACACATGTTGTGCACATTGTCTTTTCCTGTCAGTTCTCGTGTCCTCTCCCAGGCCTAGACTGAACACCTTTTGGAGTCTCCACCTGGTCTTCTGATGGGAAGATGCACTTTTTTCTCCTCCAGACTCCAAAACTTCCTTCCTTCTTCCTCAGGCTGTGTGACTGAGCATTCATGCTGGTCTTTTTCCTGATGCTGAAAGCTCACGTTTCAGCAGTTTTTCTTTCTCAAAGACCCTCTGCCTTTCTTTTCTCTACTCACTCTTCACAAAAAGTTGGATTTACTCAAACCCAACCCCTCCACTCAAATCTGAGGAAGTCATCATATACTCCTTTCAGGCTCTTGTTTCTCTACTAATGGCTCCCCCAAACTCCTTATCTTTGAACTATTTGCATCTGTTTTATTCCTTCTATTTACTGACCCACAAGCAGACAAATAAGATTGCTTGGATGATAAAATAGAGGTTCCCCACTTGCGATTCATGGTGTTCCATTTTTTTACCATTTATTCCTGACACTAGCTACAGATTTATCCATCAGTTGATGTTCTAATTCTTATTTCACAAAGAAGAAAAATAGTAATCCAGCCAGCTGAATCTGGACCCATTTATGGTGTCTCTACATGATCTCAGTGATGATGACAGGATCTTCAGTAACAGGGACATAAAGCAGACACAGATGTACACTGATATTCAGCCAGCAAATGCCAAAAAAAAAAAAAAAAGTGTTACTGTTCTTCTAGATGTTGCTGACCAAGTCAAATGAATTAAGCATTACAGTATGACTGTGGTATGTGGTAGCTGTAATTTTTGAAAAACCTTTGACTTGAGACGAATAAAGGGAAGCAGCAGACATAGAATAAAAAAGATTGGTCATGGCTATTTTTATGAGAGCTCCTAAAAATCCAACTAAATAGTGAAAAGTCCCATTGAAAAAAAAAAATCAGCCAGCAAACCAGGAAAACATAAATTACAGGCCTGATTATAAGAACCTATCTCGAGCTCTTCAATGAATTCCATGTCATTGTTTTTTTCCTGCAAACTGCTTGACTCTGTGCTTCTTTAAATAGGAAGATACTATCAATGCAATGAAATGATTAAACATACAGGAAATAAGAATTGCTAAAATATAAAGAGATCTAAAATTATGCTCACTATCAAATTGTAATTATGAGGGCAGACATAAAAATAAACAAAGCAGTATGATGAATGTCGTTTATGCTGAGTTAATAGTAACACAGTGAATCAGGAAGAAAAAGTAATGAACTAATCTAATTTTGGTTTTTGGGTCACACCCGGCAGTGCTCAGGGGTTACTCCTGGCTCCATGCTCAGAAATTGCTCCTGGCATCACGGGGGACCATATGGGGCACCGGGATTCGAACCGATGACCTTTTGCATGAAAGGCAAACGCCTTACCTCCATGCTATCTCCCGGGCCCCGAACTAATCTAATTTTGGAAGAATGAAATCAAGTATCAGTATTAAGAACATTAAAGGGGCAGAAGAGATATATCAGCTTTGCATATGCTTGACCTGGGTTCAATCTCTAGAACCCCATTTGCTCCAGAGATCCACCAGAAATAAGCCCTGAGTGTAAATCTGGTGTCCCTCGACCCCCTTTTCCCAAAAAAGCTATTCAAGAACAAATTATACATTTAGAATTAAAAAAAATATGCTATTTCAAGGCCAGAGAGATTGCATTGAAGTAGGGTGTTTGCCTTGCAATGCAGCTGACAGGGGAGGGACCCAGTTTGATTCCCGGCATCCCATATGGTCCCCCAGTCTGCAGGGGAGATTTCTGAGTGCAGAGTCAGGAGTAACCTCTGAGCGCCACTGGGTATAGCCTAGAAGCAAGTCAATAAATAAATAGAGTTAAAAAAATTTTTTTAAAAGCAAAAGAAAAATATACTATTTCTTATCTTAAGAAAAGTCCTAACAGGATTTAGCATCACAGTATCTGATTATTGTGGATGTGACACTTTTCTAAGTCAGAACCACAGTGATCTATGCACGTATATAGACAAGTTTTGACAGATAAAATTAATAACATCAAACTAATAACAAGCACAGCGCCCTAGATTCAATAGGTACTCATTGCAACTGCCCCATAAAGATGTGAAATGAATTCGCAATCAGCCTACCAGCTTAGACATGTCAGTGAACCCACTTGAAACACCAGGCAACACAGTGGTTCCCAGGTCCTTATTTAAAATGGTGGCACCATTTTAACAGACACCATATCCTGCAGAGTCAGTTTTGTCATTTAGATTTCTAAGAACTCAAAATGAGGAATTTGAAGGCAGGAAGGACTCTTTCATCCATTCACTCTGCTAGGAGCAAACATCAGCATTATTTATATTGGGAATATTGAAGCAGTGTCAAGAGATCTGGAGATTATTATTTTCATAACAATGCTATCATTTTGACTTTCATTCTTTCACAACAAGTTTCCCAGGAGCAATTTCTTTTTTATTTTATTTTATTTTTTTTGGGGGGGGTCACACCCGGCAGTGCTCAGGGGTTACTCCTGGCTCCATGCTCAGAAATTGCTCCTGGCAGGCAAGGGGGACCATATGGGGCACCGGGATTTGAACCGATGACCTTTTGCATGAAAGGCAAATGCCTTACCTCCATGCTATCTCCCGGGCCCCTCAGGAGCAATTTCTGAGCACAGAGCTAGGAGTAACCCCTGAGCACCGCCAGCCAGGTGTGACCCTCAAAACAAAGACTATAAAGGTGTCACAAAACCAATGTTTGAAAACCACTATTTAATTTCCCCCAAAGAGTCACAACTCTACCCTGTTCATCTTGGTATAATCTCAGTGCTAATTATGATTCATTGCTGTTGGCAAACGAGTGAACAGTTGTCATGTCATATTCACAACCTAAAGAACTTGAGCTCAAAACCAATGTCGTGAATAACAGTGAATAAAAAATGACAGATGAGAGCTAAGATGACTTGGAGGTGCCACAATTGACTACCACAATAAACTAAAACACAATGTCATTAACAACCTATGGAATTGGTCTTCTTCACTGCTAGTCATCCTAATTTGATTACCATGGGTCAGTTGTCTAAAAACTGGAAATGAAGCTAAAAGAATAGAACAAAACTCTATTAATATTAATATTTATAGAAGAAAATGTGTTCGTGTGGTTCCATTATAGATGTGTATTTCCTTTACAATTTTATTTGCTGCTGATGTATGGGTGTTTGCAAACACTAGAGCATTCATGTAAAAGGTATAAGATTACACAGGCCTATGCTACAGTATTACTCGCATAAAGTTATATTTGTTCATGTTTTTTGCTCATTTGAATAGCATTATTTGACTTCTTGTATGTGTAAGGGATTAGTGGTAGGCAATGCAGAAGGCATAAATGGATCAGACGTACCTCTCACTTTTTTTTTTTCACTGCGGTGCCAGGAATTGAACCTAGGGTTTCACTTCCAAGGCTGGAGTTTTATCACTGAGACACTCCTGGCCCCAAGAGGCTTGTGTGTTAAAGGACTGGAAGCATAGCTCAGTGATTTAATGCATGCTTCACACGTATGATCCCCAGCACCACACACAAATTAAGTGTGCAATTAAGAAGCTTTCATTTTAATAGGGTTGTTCACGATGTAAACAAATAAAGCAAAATCAAAAGTGATGAAAATCACAATATAGCTTACTATGGGTATGAATGGCACAGGGTCTAGATATGTATTTCATATGTGTCTTATGTGATGCATGTTACTTAGTTTCTCAGAGAGGTAATATATAGTCATATCTGCTGTTATGTGTATGCAAATAAAAACTGAAAGGAAATAACTGGCATTATGGTTACTACCAAAGAACATTCGAAATGATATGGTATGGGGGGGTTAGGAAGTGGTCTTACATATAATAGTGGTAAATCATACCTAACTATAACAGTTCTGAGCAATAATAGAAACTGAAGGAAAGCTGTAATAAGACACTACTGTAAGCCAGTTTGGATTTATCTTACGTTTGTGTCTACAAAACCAGCTTCCACAATCCATTTTTATTGGACAGAATTCAGTGAATGTTCCTTCAGTATTGCGGTGTCAGTACTTAAGTATGTATATGAGTATTCTGAAACAGCAGTCTTCAACTGGGACTATCCTATAGATGTCTCCCAAAGACTTTCCAGAGGCACAGGCTTTGAGAACTTAGACATATGGTTGCCAAAAGCGATGTCATAGAAAATGCTTGTGCTCTAAGTTCTCCCTCTCCAACAGACAATTTCAAAAGTCCTCTTACTTAACAGTCTTATAAATATACTTTCCTGGGCTAGAGTTTCTTCTGAGGCTCACAGGGACCACTGCAGGAAGACCTAACCTCAGAGTCCCAGAAAAGCAAGGCAGCAAAACTTTCAGAAGCAACTACTACAATCACTAGGAAGAGGATGTACTTCCATTTCTTCTTCTGGTGATAAATCAGAGCAAAGCCCACACCCCTACCCATATCTCTTGGTAGTGAAATAGTTGCCAGAGCATGTGTATTCAGACATTTTTTTAGATTAAAAAATTTTACTTTTCTTGAATGTTTAACTAATTTACTTGGCTGACTAATTTGCCCATTATGTCTTTTAGAATGATATAGTAGATACTTAAAATGCACCTTAAAAAAGCTTATTTGGAGCCAGAGAGATAGCACAGTGGTAGGGTATTTGCCTTGCATGCAGCCAACCTGCAACCTGGGTTCAATTCCTGGCATCCCATATGGTTGGTTCCCCAGCCTGCCAGGAGTGATTTCTGAGTATAGAGCCAGGAATAACCCCCTGAGCGAAGCTAGGTGTGCCCACCCCCCCAAAAAAAAAACCAAAAAACCAAAGCAAACAAAAAACATCCTATTTTCCAGCTTTAAAAAATGTGTGGTGGTACCAAGTTTTTAGAAAATCCTTTGAAAAAAGCTCTCAGATACGACAAACATCCTATCTACCGTCAAATGTATACAAAGCCGTAGCAACAACAACAACAAATTTAGAACACATTTAATCAAGATCTGGGCAATAAAAGATGTTTGTGCTAAAAAATGAAATGGTCCCAGAGTGACAGCACAGCGGGTAGGGCACTGCATTGCACGCAGCTGACCTAAGTCCAATCCTAGGCATCCTACATGGGTCCCTGAGCTTGCTGGGAATAATTTCTGAGCACAGAGTCAGGAGTAATTCCTGGGTACTGCCGGGTGTGGCCCAAAAACAAAACAACAAAAAAAGAAATGGCAAATAAATAAATAGAAATTGTCTTATCCAAGGATTGGAACATATAGCAAAAATAAACCTGACGAAAATGGAGAAAATGTAATTTAAAAGTCCATACTATCCCAAACAATTTACAAGTTCAATGAAAACCCTATTAAAATTCTAATGGTGGGGCCTGAGAGATAGCATGGAGGTAAGGTGTTTGCCTTGCATGCAGGTCAGTGGTTCAAATCCCAGCATCCCATATGGTTCCCAGAGCCTGCCAGGAGCTATTTCTGAGCATAGAGCCAGGAGTAACCCCTGAGTGCTGCTGGGTGTGACCAAAAAACCAAAAATAAATCAATAAAATTCTAATGGCACTTTTCACAGAAGTGAGAAAAGAAAAAAAACCTAAAATGTATATACAACCATAAACAATTACAAATAGTCAAAGCAATATTGAGAACAAATTAAAAAATGGCCTAGGTTTCAAACTAAATTATAAGCTACAGTAATCAAAAAATCAAAACAGTATGATATTGTCATTATAGGACACAGCAGAATGAAACAGAAAGAATAAACAGAATTAAACCCATCCATATATAGCTTCTCTCTCTCTCTCTCTTACACACACACACACACACACACACACACACACACACACACACACATACATACATACATACATACACACACACAGAGCTATGTATAGGGCTTTCTCCTGGCAGGGTTAGGGAACCATATGGAGTGCTAGGGGATTGAACCCAGGTTGGACACATGCAAGGTAAACACCTACCCGCTGTATTATTGTTCCAGTCCCATGGTTACTAATTTTCAACACAGGAAGAAGAAAATAAAACAGTATAAAGATGTTTCTTTATTAAATAATCCTGGCAAAAACCAGGATCATATGCAAAGGAATAGAATTAAATACTAATGTTACATCACACGCTAAAATCATTCCAACTGAAAATGGATTAAAAATGACTTTTAGACTTAAAATGGTAAAACTATTAGAAGAAACTTCATATTTGTCTTGACAAAAATTTTTTAAACACCAAAAGCAAATATAAACACCAAAAACACCAAAAGCAAATATTAGGAAGTAGGCTGACATTAAAATAAAAAGCACAGCCAGGGAAATCATCAAGTAAAGGAAGTGGTAATTTGGGGGATGGAAGAAATAATTTTCACATCAAATATCTGATGAAAGGTTAATAGCCAAAATATACAAGGAATTCAGACCATTCCAAGAGAAAATAAAACAAACAATTCAACTAATGAACAAGGGATCTGAATATTTAAAAAACACATACAAATGGCCAACATGTACATAAAAGGAAACTCGAATTACTATGAGAGAGATAGTATAGTGGTAGGGCGTTTGCCTTGCATGTGACCAACCGAGGAGGGACCAAGTTCAATTCTCGGCATCCCATATGGTCAGTCCCCCAGCTTTCCAGGGGCAATTTCTAAGCTCAGAGCAAAGAGTAACGCCTGAGCACTGAAGGATGTGGCCTAAAAACCAATCAATCAATCAATAATTAAACAAAGTTTAAAAAAAAGTAAGTTATACTAGAGGAGGATGTAAATAAAATCATTCTTATGCACTCTTTGTGAAATGTAAACTATTTAGTCCCCATGGAAAACAGTCTAGAGTTTTTCCAAGAAATTAAATTATGAAACAATTATATGATACCATTGTCCCACTTCAGGGTAAATAAATATCCAACGAAATCACAATCCTTAAAAGATAGATTTCTGTATTACTGTGTTCACTGCAGCAATAGTCACAATAGCCACACTCCCTAAAAGGGCACTCATGAATGAAAGGACTTAAAAAATGTGTATACCGGGGCCCGGGAGATAGCATGGAGGTAAGGCGTTTGCCTTTCATGCAAAAGGTCATCAGTTCGAATTCCGGTGCCCCATACGGTCCTCCGTGCCTGGCAGGTGCAATTTCTGAGGATGGAGCCAGGAGCACTGCCGGGTGTGACCTCCCCCCAAAAAATGTGTATACAGACATAATATACAGACATATATATTCATAAAATAAAATGCTGTTCAGTACTAAACAGGTAGATCCTGCCTTTTGTTAGGTCATGGATGAGCCTAAAGGGCTCAATAAATCAGCCAGAGAAAGATCATGTTGCATATCATTTATATATGGAATGTGAACTAACAAAAATCAAACTCAGGGGCCTGAGTGACAGCACAGCAGTAGGAGTTTGCCTTATAATATGGCCAATCCGGGATGGACCTGGGTTTGGTCTCCAGTATCCCATGTGGTCTCAGAGTGATTTCTGAGCGCAGAGACAGGAGTAACCCCTGAGTACCGCCGGGTGCGACCCAAAAACCAAAAACCAAAAAAAGAAGTAATAATAAGTCAAACTGATGGTTACTGCCAGGATCTGGGGTGGGGAAGGTAGGGTGGGATATGAAAGGCTGCCAAAAGTACACACTTCTTTATTTTTATTTTCAAAATAAATATGGGTTGAGCACCTAATACACACATAGTAACCAGAACTGATTATACTGTATTATATAAATGAAATTTGCTACGAATAGAACTTAAGTATTCACACATACACACAAAGGTGAATATGATAGGTGCTAATCTGATGTGAAAATTCTTTCACAGTTTATACATTTACCAGCTCATCCACTGATCTCCCTCATCCTGACTGCTGGGACCCAGCCTTGCTAGCAGGCCCGGGTGGTAGAACTTACTGTCACTATAATAGCTCATCCCCGCATAAGATGCTGATGGCACAACTTGTCTCATGCCCAGCCCCAGCACGGTCAGTTCAGAATAGTCACAAATGTGCTCCACCCTCCATGAGCTCATGCTATCCTATCCCTCCCCGAGCTCAAAGGCTTATTCACAGTGATCATGTAGGCCATGTGCTGTGTTAAACACATTCAGCTCCTACTCCAGGTAGGAGTGTGGGACAATGAAGATGAAATTATTTTTCTTTTAAACGTTATTGATTGATTGACTGGTTTGGGGGCCACACCCAGCAGTGCTCAGGAATTAATTATTCCTGACTCTACACTCAAATCGCCTCTGGCAGGCTGGAAACCAGATGGGATGCCGGGAATCGAACCAGGTTCCTCCCCAGTCGACTGCATGCAAGGCAAATGCCCTTCTCCTGTGCTATCTCTCCAGCTCTGAAAATGAAATTTTATAAAGACAAATGTGTTGTGTTCTTTTTAAACATATGAACATTTTATTTGCCATTTAGATCTGAATAAGTTGAAAAATTGGACATATTGGGGCCAGAGTGATAGCACAGTAGTAGGACGTTTTTCTTGTACACTGCTGATCCAGGACAGACCTGGGTTAAATTCCCCAGCATCACCAAGCCTGCCAGGAGCGATTTCAGAGTGCAGAGCCAGGAGTAACCCTAAACGCTGCCAGGTGTGGCCCCCAAACAAACAAAAAAGTGCACATATCATTTGCTAGAGGGAATTCCTATTACTCTTTAGTTGGACTGGACGCTCACAAAAATAGTATAAGAACAAACTGAAAAACACTGCTCTATAGTATGTGAACCCAAATGAATGTAAGCACAAGGAGCAGTGAGAATTTTTCTTTAAACTATAGTTGCTGTAATACAGAGAATACTTCTTGAAAAACTCACTGTATGTGGACCAGATCCGTGCAATAGTATGTGTTCATTGCTGGAAAGGCAATGTTATCTAGTGGCAAGCTTTCCTCTTTCCTGACCATTCTGGGCCTCAATTTTTACAGCTATAAAAGAGAGATCATCTCAAACTCTGAACACTTGCTATGAGTACTGGAATATAGTTATAGTGACTCAGTGTTTAACAGCACATCATTCGCCTAAAGAATGGTAGCTATTATGTTGTCACCTATATTTGAGTGTTCTGAGTGATGTAAATTTTAGTGGAACTAAAATTGAATAGGAAAATAACAAATAACTGATTGAATTAGCATTAGGCCAAAATGTTGTTTCCAGGAAACATTTGACACAGAATTCGTAAAAACCTGCTATCTGCAGTTGGTCTTGGCTCTACCTAAAATGTCACTACAATTCAAAATGTATGACCCATCCCGAAATCAGAAACTGCAATTTAGCAAGATTTCCAGGTGATTCAATAAGAAGCACTATTAAAGAATAAGCCAGTAGGAGGGAAGAGAAAATCACCAGGCATATCTGGGAATTTTCTGTTGTGCCTGTTCAAAAATGGGCAAAGCAAGATGATGGGAAGTGGAACTAATTTCTAATGATATTCTGATAAATACACATAATTCATTCATTCACACACAGGGAGATAACACACATACACTGCTTCTCAATTGCAGGCAAATTCATCACCATTCTTGGCCCCACGTTGTCACCAAAAAATGATCTTAAGCAAAGTTTGAAGACATTTTTTGGTTGTCACAACTGGAGATAAAAAGTTGTAACCCACTTTTTGTGAACATAGACTAAGAATGCTGTGAAAATCTTACAAGGCAGATTATTCCCCAAAGACTCACTGGAGTTCACATGTCAATAGTACTGAGGCTGGAGGGGAAAAAAAAA
>PVKC010022727.1:0-17577 GCA_004027635.1 Crocidura indochinensis
ACAAAACTTGATTGAAACTGGGTCAAGGTGCGTATCCTGTATGTACCTGATTTCAGTTCAGTTCCTGACATCGCATATGCCATACACACAACCATTAGCTGCTGTAGCCCTGGAAGCCACCAGAGCACTACAGGGTGTAGACATCTCCAGAAATGCCAAATTATAACATGAAGCACATTTGGAGTCTTTATGTTAAACCTCTGGTCCAGTTGGGCGAGAAACTCAATAGGTTTCCAGCATCCCCTGAACACTGATTGAGAGACCTCCTACCAAAAATATCAGAAGAGTAAATAACTTCCCTTTTTTTACTTTTTCAGAATTGTCAGCTCGATTGTGTGAGCTAAACTCCAACCTCTAAAGAACACCTCATTTTCACTTTAGATAGAACTCTGTGATAGATGTATCTTAACATATCTGAGGATAAAAGAAGTGTCCTATTAAGCTAATCAAGTGTTTCTGGTTTTGATGATATTATGTCATAACTGAAGCTGATTTAACACTTTTGCAAGTCTTTTTTTTAAATATAGCGAACGATTGAAAGTCTATATCAACATTTTTGCTTCATAGTGGTTTTGTCTTTACAACATCCTTTTAACAAAAGTGGCAAACTAGCACCCTCAAGTCAAATCTATGCTACTGTTTGCTTTTGCAAATAGTTTTATTAGAGTGAAAATGCTATTCTACCTTTATGTATTGTAGTATAGTTAAACTTTCATATTAGGACAACACCAGAGTAACCTAGTGACTACAAAGAATGCATACTGACAAATACAGAAATATTAACGATTCAGCCCTCAGTAGAATATATATTTATTTGTTTGTAATATGCATTGTACATATTATATGTAATACATTATATATGCATCTGAGAGATGTAATATCTCTCAAGAAACATCAAAAGTAACTTCTAAACTGAGATAAAATCTGCTTGTAGTGAGAGAAAAAGAGGCATCTAGAATGGAAGGCATGAACAGGGAAGTCTTTTTTGGTGGTTGAAATTTAATGATCACAATCTTGACAGCTACACACAAAACAATAAAGAAGTCAAACTCTTTGGTCTCATCATGCAATCAGTGCTTAGTCAAAAAAATTAAGTAAATAATATCTGTTATTATATGCAATGATTTAAGAAAATGGAATGCAACTGTATTCACATATTTATTTCACGTGAAACACAAAAAGGCAGTAGAACACTCCTTATGCTTGTCAAAATAATATTTGGTGAAGCAATCTAATGTTACTCCTGGTTTTGGTAAAAGGCAGGTTTGTCATTAAACATACCAAATAAAACAATAGCATTAATAGACGGTTGCCATTTTCTAACTGCATTTCAGATAAATATTAGGCAGCAAAATTACTTGAAGAAATTATCTTTTGCTTCTATTAAAAGGACTAGAAAGAAAAATTATTTTTATGTTAAAGTCATTTTATAGTCTGAACAAGAATATTGATGCATACCAAATGCTGAACCTTTGCTGAACCTGATAACAAATGAGATGAAGAGAACACATTGGCATTAAAAGAATCCTGTTGGGGGCACTAATAAAACCAACAATCAGTAAAAGTTTACCGAGCAGTTGAACAGTCATACAAAATTTTAATTTAAAAGTCTACAGGATGACAGGATTATCATTTGGTATGTGTTGTTCTCTAAACTTATGACTTAGAATATATTTTGTAAAAAGTATCCTATTTTTTAGTTCATCTGCTTCTATTAGTCATAGTCACATGATTATGGTTCCTTATTGGCTACTGTGGAAATTGTAATAATATTAGGAATTGATTATGATTTCCGAATGAGACAAACTACAGGACCAGGTTAAATATGCAGGCAGTGAAAATAATGTGTTTCATGCAGTCTTGAGCATTATTAAACAACAATGGAAAAGAGAAACAAGGAAATGGTATCATATCAATAAAAATAATTAGCAATTATACTTCACTCACCCAAATTCCCCCTGCAGTTTCGTCAATGTCTTGGCTTCTGGTTTCTTTGTTCTAAAATAATTGTGCTATTTCTGGTAAATACATATCGCATGATCTGAAACAGCTGTGACTGCATTCCTGTGATTAATTAATTCCTACTCTTCTTAGTTTTTTAATTCATAAAATTGTTTAGGAACACTTTATATTAGCTTTACTTCCGAATATGTCTCCTAAGACAGTAAAAAATTCAAGGAAGAGATAAGTAGAGTCTCAAACAATACTGAAAGGAGATAGCTACATGGAATAAGTTGCCAGGAAGGTATCTAAAACACAGTCTTAGTCTCTTTAAAATGAGCACACATATTGTGTATAGTAATGGTGTTGATGAAGAATTCCATGAAAAAATACATTAGTAAAGTAGCTTCAGGGTGATAGTAGCAGAGGTAGATTGTATGCTTTCCACAAGGTCTACAGGGGTTCAATTCCCTGTTTCCCATATAGTCCCCAGAACCCTGCCATAAGGGAGTCCTGAATGTAGAACCAGGAGTAATCGCTGAAAAGTATTGGCTATGATTCCCTGTGACAGTGTTGCTATAAACATTGTTCTTAGCAAAATGTTAGAAATTATTGTACAAAAGGGAACTAAATGCTAGTTTATATCATAGACCACTACAGTATGTAGGTGAATTTTGATATGGGTTACTTACTGAAATAAAAAATGTTTGAATTATAAGTGAACAAGTTGTTTTAAAATTTACGATTAGTACTATTTCTAAAAGATGGCTATGTTCTTTTATCACCCTTTCTTTTTCATGCAGCTTGATACTTGTATGTTTCCAGAAATGCAACGAATTTTTGAAAGATACTTTGACATAAAAAAGAACTCTGCCATGTGTAGATTCAACTCACTCATATACAGATTGCTGCTTTTTAAGATACCTAAAATATTTTGTTACCTTCTATTTACTTTCCTTGCCAACTTCACTTCTCGCATCTCACCTGTTACCTCTATCCCTGAAGTTTCTTTTGAGAATCCTATGAGAAGAATCACTGAACTCAATATAATTGTCATGTTCCAGGTAACAAGTCTATTTTTTTCAGAATGAATATTTTATTTGTATTAAATTATATCTAATAAATATTTATTCAGTACATGCATTTCAGAGTTATTATTCTCATATTTTCAAATAGGTTACCTGAGTTTAAAATAATTATACATTTTCTGAACCTAACTCTTAAGAAAATAAGAACTTAAAGGACAACTCAAATATTATTTTATTTAGAAATATTATTGAATCATGTTTCATTTTCTTTTAAATCTTTTTTGTTTGTTTGTTTGTTTTGGGGCCATACCCAGTGATGCTAGTGGTTATTCTTGGCTATTCTCTCAGAAATGGCTCCTGAACTGGGGGACCATTATGGGAAGCCAGGATCGAGCCAACGTTTCTCCTGAATCAGCCACATGCAAATCAAATGCCCTACCACTGTGCTATCACTCCGTCCCCTGTTTTATCTTTTCTTTGTTTGTTTTTTTGGGGGGCACACCCGGCGATGATCAGGGGTTACTCCTGGCTGTCTGCTCAGAAATAGCTCCTGGCAGGCATAGGGGACCATATGGAACACCCGGGATTCGAACCAACCACCTTTGGTCCTGGATTGACTGCTTCCAAGGCAAACGCCGCTGTGCTATCTCTCCCGGCCCTGTTTCATCTTTTTTGTTTGTTTGTTTGTTTCATCTTTTTTAACTCTTATAGCATCTATCTTAAGATTTTGAATTTTAATATTTCTTTTGTAAAATTGAAATAAATTAGATCCTGCTTTAGACTATTTTTTAAACTTATATGTACAAGACTTAGAGATTGAGATTTCTCTATTGAAAAGTACAATGATCATTACTTTGTAAAAATTATGCGATAGCTACAAAATAAATGAAAAATATACATCTCAACATGTCAACACATGATAACTCTAAGTAAGTGTGGAAAGTGTGATAAATATTTCCCTTTTCTCTTAAGAGTTGGGGCACCCTTGAACTATTATTTTTTGAAAAAAAAAAGTAGTAAAATGGGCAGCTGCTTCTCACATTGGATAAATATAACAGCTTTCCCACATGAAGATACAAATTCCTACATAATTGGGTTTGTGGATGAGGTGACAATTACTTCCAAGTTTTCTGTCAGTAATTCTCTGAGGTGTTATTCAAAATACTGTACAGAGAAATTGGTACAATAAGTGCCAACCAATCAGAGTACGCGTACTCCCATTCAGAACATATTCGAGTTATAAACAACCTACATAGCAATGTGGATTGAATCAGTCTTGGCTGTGCTGGAATTCTCATTAAATGGTGAAACAATTTACATTCCAAGAACCAAGGCAAGATTTCAGAATATACCCTTCTCAACATAAAAGAAAGAAAATGAATGCTGGACTCTCATCTGTATTTAATTTGCTTTGACATATAGTTTCTATGTTACGTATAAATATAACACACATATTGTTTATGAAGCACTGTAATTGGTGAAAAGTTATTTGCAATAATAGGCAGTAGAAGTCGGAAATTAAACTGAGATGTGAAAAGTTGTTAGCACAACTTTAAGACATACATTATATATATACATTTATAAGGTTTAAGGAATAGGGCTTTTGTAAAATATGATTATTTACAAGTAAACTTCAGAATAACACCTTCCCTCAAAAAATTTAACTTTATCCTACTAATTCCATATTTAACCTAAAATTGCTTATTTTTATTATTGAATTAATAAATGTGGGAAAGTATAGAGATAGTACAGTGATGTAGGAACTTTCTTTCTTGCATACAGCCAATCTGACTTCAAACCCTGAAATGTTACTCTTCTGTGAGTTCTTCCAGGTCTTATCTTTGAGTATGTAGCCATGATTAATTCTGAAAACTTCCAGCTATGACTCCCAAACATATATTTTAGGAGGAATCTCAAAATAATCTAAATGATATGCATATGCAGCTGAAGTACAGCTTTAAAACACAAATTATTACTACTCTGAAGCTACATTAATGCTGTTATCATAATATGTATTATTGATGCAAAGGAGTAATTGTCAGGGTAAACTCAAGTTGAAATTGTGCATAGGAATGTTTCATAACATCAGTCATATCATTTACTTGCTTTGTCTATTTCTTTGCACCATTCCCTATTATAGTCCACATTTGGGTAGCAGTTCATACTCCTAATGTCTATCTTCACATCTTTTTGAATCAATTATATGTATTCCTTCTTCTTTTGAAATTCTATAGTTTCAATAGTGTCTATATAATGTCTATAGTCTATAGTCAGAAAGAAAATAATTTGAAGTTGCTTTAAAGGACAGAAATTATCTGCAAGATTTAAGTATCCTTTTCCCTTAACTATAGATGTATTAATGAGGAAATTTAGACTGGCTAATTGAGAGAGAAATAAATATTAGAAAATCATTCAAATTGCATAATATAGAAAATGCTTTTTATCTCTGCCTAAGATAACAAAAACACTATCTAGTTTAATATATATTAATAGTCAGGTGATGGTACTAGTATTAATGGTGATACAAAACTTCAGATCAGAAATAGCCTACCTTGTTTATAATTTTTTATTTTGCATTCTTTAGCATATTCTTTATTTAATTTTTATTCAATTTATTTAAAGAAAGTATATCAAATAGTTGACATAACTGATCATAATACATTTGCTTCAGGAAAACTAAAACAGTTATTAAAATAGAAAATTGAAAGTAAGACTAAAGAGATGTAAGAGAAAATAAAAAGTTCATTAGCAAGTATATTTTTGAAAATTATTGAGTCATCAATGACCCCATTAAAGCACTAGCAGAAGATTTAGTTTTTTTTAGTTTAGTATTTTCTAAGAATAATAGAGCAATAATCCTCAATGTAGTTGAATATTTTCAGTTTTATTCATAAAGTTTTCTTTTTTCCCTTTTCTTTCTATTTTTTAGAGTAGATTCAGAATAAGAACTATAGTCTTGGACCCATTGAGGTTTTTATTTTTTATCACTTTTAATGCAAAGATTATTACTATAATCTACATATCTCTGTAAGTGCCAAAAGCTTCCTGCTGTGCTTTTTCCACCACTGTCTTATAAAATAACAACCCAACTACATTAAAGCGATTGAGAAAAAAACGTTAATTTTTTTCAATAGAAAACATTATCTGCACATGATTCTATATAATTTCTTTGAGTAGTTTCTCAGAAACAAGAAACGTAATTTTTGTTTAATACGTTAACTTTGAATTCTATATGAGACAGTCACATATTTTAAAACTAAAATAAAATCAATAAATATAATAAAAAATGAAAACATGAACTTGAGACTTTGAACTAGCTGAAGTATCAAGAGAGAAGGTAAGATAGGTATTCTGGTGAAAAAGTGCATTGTTGCACACCAACCCTTCCTGTTTTGAACTCAGTCACTGTATATAGTCTCCTGAGTAAAACCAGAAATAATCCTGGAACACCAAGCTGGAATTCATTGCTGAACACTATGAGCTAAGACTCAAATACTACAAACACCAAAATAAGTTGCAAAGACACAAAAAGACATATGAAGATAATATTTTCTAGAATCACTTTGACCTGAATTATGTAAAAAAATTAAAATACTTAGTAGATTATTTTACTTCCAATTAATGCCTAAGTGTCAACTTCTGCTAAAACAGCAATGCTAAAGTTTCAACAAGGAAATAGTACATCAGGAAATTGGGGGTAGATGTCGTATTTGTATATGATATGTAGGATATATAAAATAAGTCAGCATAGTAATAAACACTTCCAATAACATATATTTTAGGAGGAATCTCAAAATAATCTAAATGATCCATTTGCCAGTGTCACTCAGCTACCCCCTATTTAAGTAGAGGCAACAAAAAGGCCATAAAACTAATCAGTATTTGTCAATATGGACCCACTTATTTTATATGTACTTTATTCAACTCTATTTGTTTCTTATATCCACTGCTAATGAAATCTGACAGTGCCCAAGGACTATATGGGATGCCAGAGTTCTAACCCAGGTAAGCCACTTGCAAGGCAAATATAATCCACTGGGTTATCTCTCTTCGCCCCATTTTGCTTTTTTTTTTTTGCTTGTTTTGTAAGTAAAAGATACATTCAAAGTATTAGTCAATAAAATTAAGAATTTATTCTATAAATGAAGCATGTTCAATAGTTAAATATGACTAGTATTTCTACAACATCTAGATTGAGGACTTATTAAGTTATATGTGTGTTATGTGTATATGTGTATGTTAATGTAGATATATAAAGATAACATAAGAATACATACTGTATTGTTTTATATATGGATATGTAGCCACACAATCGCAATAACAAAAGTACCAATATCCTTCAATCCCAGTTTATGGCTCTTCTGTTTGGATCTTCCTATCACCCTTCTTTTCTGATAATTGTTGCTTTGTGATTAGGCTTCACCGGTTTCTATTATGTTGTCTGTTCATTTTCTTATATAAAAATTTAATTTAAAATGATCTGGCTATTTATCTTTCTCCTTCAGCTTTATTTCATTTAACATGACCTCCTCCGATTACATTCACACTGTCCCTGAAAGTAAGATTTCACTTTTATATATGCCTGAGTAGTATGATCAAGCATACTCATTTATTTCACTCCTTTCTTAGAGACATAAAAAGAATTTTGATATATTTAATTGCATGCCACCTTACTCTGGGATTTTATTAATTATAGTATTATATTAGAGCTTCATGAGTCTTTGCATATATAATCTGATATCAACTCTAATTGCTGATAGTTTGTCTTTTTATTCCTAGATGGAAGTTGTTATTTATTTTCTAGAATAGTTTCTATACCTCTAAGTTCCATGGAAAAGAGACTTGAAACTAGAATGTGGCAAGTAAAAGGGATGGGCATTATGAAATGATTAAATATAAATTTGTCAAGAGTACATAACTCATAGCATGCATTCATCAAACAAGGCCCCACAAAATATGTAAATAATTCACAGACCTCAAGAGCTCACTGAGAGTGTAACATTATACTCTCATTAATGGGTGAATAACCAAATACAAAATAAAATAATAACCATAAATTAGAATTTGGTTCATATTATTTGCTAGAAAAAATCGTAATTTTCTAATAAACATTATACAATGCCTTCTCAAATTAATATATATCACTTTTGCTACTATAGATAATATTTAGAGAAGCCCAAAATATAAATAAACTTAAATATTTTGAAATAATGAAACAAGTATTTTCTAGCCATAATGATATGGAATTAGACATCTACTACATGAAGGGTCAGAGAAAAAGTACAACATATAAGGCTTTTTACTGTATAAGTGGTTGACACAGTTTGCTCTCCAGGATCCCAAATGGTCTCTCTGCAAGAAGTAATTCCTGAGCTTTGCTGGGTGTGGTCTCAAAATGTAAGAAAAATAAAATGATATCAATCACAGGAAAAATGCAAAAATAACAAATATATTGAGACACAAAACAAGATGTTACTAGAAAAGTATTCTGAAAATATAAGAAAAATTAAACAGGTATGACAGTATGCACAAAATTAATTCATCTTTTGTTCTACTGGAATTGCTGTGGAATTTACTTTTCCTTCAATATTTCAGAGAAAAATCTCAAATATTTTAAACATATTTCTACAATAACAAGTGACATCTAAACTAGGAAGATAGTGTAACCAAGACTATATTAATAATGATAATATTTTAAATTATCTGTATAGACATACACATAGTCCACAAATGTTGACTGAATTCAGTTCCTACTGACACCAACTCCGCAATCAGCAGCTTCATAAATCAAGTTGACTCTTCTTTAAAGGAAAAAATATAACTTAAATTTTTTGTGTACAAATATCAAATAGTCTATCGGAGAGGATATTATTATTGCCACTTCTGTCACCATGGTGAAGATTTTAAGAAATGTGACTTGAAAATATATATTTTGAAATATAAAATATATGGATATACATGCTATATATAGCAATAGTAAGACAAAATAGTATTTTAGGATTTAATAAAACTAAAGCCTAGAGATTAAATAATATCTTTAAGATTATACACTCATAACTCTGTCTGATCCTAGGTTCAACATACTCCTATACTATAAATTTATATGATGCTTATTTTTCGATTGAAATTAGATGTTAATAAATATCTTTAGAAATATAGATCTATATATCTAAATTAAGAACTGTTAATAAAGATTACATAATAGATTTTATTTCTCAAAATATTAATTTGTGGGATCAGAGCAATAGCACAGTGGGTAGAGCATTTGCTTTCCACATGGTTGACCCCAGGCTCTATCTCCAGCATCCAGGAATAATTTCTGAGTGCAGAGTCAGGAGTTAGCTCTGATAATCACTGGGCGTGGCCAATCAAAATATTTAACATATATGTATATTTTAAAGCAATAATAATTTGGAAGTGTTATGTTAGTGCCATAGAGATAGCTAGACAGGCTAGAGTACATGCTTTTTTATGCAAGGGTAATTGGTTATATTCCTGGTACACTCAGTATAGCAAGGAGAAAATCTTGAGAAGCAATCTGAAACTAAATGCCTTCAAAGGATCGTTGAATACCACTGAGTGTTGTTCTGAAACTAATAATTAGTAAAATATTTATATATCATGTACTTTTAATAATTAATTGATATAGGAATATTATGTAATGACCACACATTGATTTTCCATTAAGAGGTTCAATATTTAAATAAGAGAAATAATATTTGAATATTCTTTATATAAATAATAATACAATCATACAACTGAATGCATGGTGAATATACCAAACACAGTGTAATTTATTGTTTTGTTAACTTTATTTATTGTTTGATTCTTTGGTTGTTGAGCCACACCCAGCAATGTTCAGGGGTTACTATTGGCTCTGCACTCAGAAATTGCCCCTGCCTGGCTGGGGGAACATATGGGATGCCAGGAATCAAACCAGGTCCCTCTGGGTCAGCCAAATGCAGGGCAAACACCCTACCACTACACTATCTCCCTGGCTCTTAATTTATTATGTATTAATGTATGCTGATTCTAGCTATGATCTAAAGCAATAAAAATGAACCCCTAAACCTATAGTGTATAAAATTATACTTCAAGAATTATTTTTAAATTTATTTATGCTTAGATATAGTTGCATTTAAGATAAATTTTGTATTTCATTTTTTTTGTAAAATTAAAGACATGATTTGATAAAGTAGTAAAAATAGTAAGGAAATTTGTCATACAATTTCTATCTGATATTAAATAGTTTAATGGCTTCATGCATAAACACGGTTGATAGTTACTAGCAAAGAACTTTGGTATTTAGATTTAATTGGCTTCGTTAAAATATAGTACTTTAAATTCTTTGCTTAAAGGTCGCAATATTTTTAAATTGTGCTCTTAAATTTATTTGAATTTTAAGGAAAACTTGTATATTAAATTGAAAATGTTCAAATATTTTCAAATACATATTTGAAAAATCTTTTTAGTGATGCAAACAAAGTACTTAATAACATTGATTTTAATAGTGTGAGCTAATGTATGATATTACTATGTGAAAAACTGAACAAGCCTTAAAGATAGAAATATTATATAAGCTTGAGATCATCATTGAAAGAATACAATTTACTGTGCCATGGATGGAATTGAAAGATATTATATGTAGTAAGCCAGAAGAAAAAGGATAGATACAGAATGATATCACTTATATGTGGTATTTAGAATAACTGCTTGAAGAAATATAATCATTTAAATGGGAGTCATTGCAAACACAGTAGAAACCAGAATCTAGTGAAGAGAAGGAAAGAAACTGAGTGGAGAAAGAGAAACACAAATTTAAATGAAGGATAAGGGACAGGAGGTCTCAAGTATATTGGTGGTATTATAAAAGAACAGAACTAAATTCCTGTGCCAGAGTCAACAACAATATAATCATATAAGCCAAACTTTAACACTATATATAGTTTTATATATATAATATATAAAATACATATATATATATGCAATTGTTAACCTCCTTCCAACAATGGACCCTGAGTGCATCCTATCCCATTTTATAGAAAAATGAGGGAATATGTGGAAAAATATAGCAATCCTGTCCCAAGATTCTATGAAAAATGTAAGAGCCCGAATTTAAAAGATAAAAATAAAATAAATATTTTTTTTTACAAAGTTGTGTGAGTGTCGCTGGTGCTTTTCTGTTTGTTTCTATTTGTTTTCTATTTTTGTATAGTCACAGCAATATAGAAAGGAAAACCCCTTGGCCTAAAAACATGGAGACCTTACCCTTGAAGCATCCTGACATAAATCCAACTACAGAATCCTGACATTACATGTTTGCGTGTTGGAAGAAGAATCAATATAATCAAAATGACCATTTTACCTAAACTACTATATAGATTCAATGCAATCCCTATTTAAAGTTAGACAAGCTTCTTTAAGGACTTAGAACAATCAATTATAAGGTTTGTGTATATCCATAAAAGATTTAGGATAGCAAAAATCAGTACTTAAAACAATTACCTCGAGGCATCTTATTACCTAAATTGAAGCTCTATTACAAAGCCATAGTGATCAAAACAGCATGGCATTAGAACATATACCAATGGGTCAGAATAGATAATCCAGTGACAAACGCCAAGCATACAGTCAACTAATCTTTGATAAAGGAGCCAAGAATATGAAGTGGAACAAGGAAAGTCTCTTCAAAAAATGGTGTTGGAACAATTGGAACAATTGGATAACTTTATATAAGGATTTAAAGATTGTTCAATATCTCACACCTTACACCTTAGTCAATTCAACATAGTTTAAAGATCTTGATATAGAACTGAACTTACCAGGAATAATTTCTGAGTCAGGAGTAACTTTGTGTGGCCCCAAAACCAAACCAAACAACAATTGTCCCAACCAAGGGCTTGCAAATTTACTACAATTAGTTTTATTCACTTTGTATTTTTTCCCTAGAATTCTTCTCCATAGAGGAATCTAGATAAGCAGAGTGAGGCATAAGTTTACAAATACATGACATATGTGAAGAAAAAATTGTTCTCTGAATGAGTATTTGATATCATTCAGATTAAGGCACTGAGGAATTCTGTTTCTGTACAATAGATTTAGAACGAACTGTGTTAGACTTAGAGAGTTATTTTCAAAATAATGCTTAGAAACTCAGAAAAAAACCCAATGATTTAAAGGTTCATTTCATAGCCAGTTGGCCATTTTACCCAATCTATGTTATTACGTACATGATTAATTGTGCAACATATAAAAGGGGTTATATTTTGAAATGTAAAATTAAAAACTTGCTTAAAGTGGCAGAAGATATAAAAATCAGGAAATTGCAAAGTAACTTAATTTGGCATTTTTGGAATAGTATTCTTATTTTTGCAAGATTTTGCTCTATTATCAATAAGTAAATATCACACCTGGGATATTTAATGCCATGTTAACTAGAGACTTAAAAACACCTTGGATATTTTCTATTGTTTCTATTTTCTACCAAAATTTAATATTTATTAAAATGAAACTGATTTTCACAAGTCTAGCTTCAATTTATCAAAATAGATTTAGAGACAAAAGACTTGACAGAATGGAAAATTCATAAAAATGTAAGTTCCTGATTGATTTTTATAATTTGCTTTCTTATGAAACCATTCTTTTAAACAAAGTGAATTTCAGAACAGCAATTTATTTAGATATCCTTTTAAAATGTTGACATGTTAAATATACATATATAGTTTATTTTTTTTTAAATTTTTATTTTAGGGCCCGGAAGATAGCATGGAGGTAAGGCGTTTGCCTTTCATGCAAAAGGTCATCGGTTCGAATCCTGATGCCCCATATGGTCCCCCGTGCCTGCCAGGAGCAATTTCTGAGCATGGAGCCAGGAGTAACCCCTGAGCACTGCCGGGTGTGACCCAAAAACCAAAAAAAAAAAATATATATATATATATATATATTTTAAAATACTTTAAAAATAAAAAAATATTTTAAAAATATTTTAGGATGTTTTAAAGGTTTTAAAATTTGTGAAATTGATATTTAAAACATAGCACCCTACTGACACCTATGTGTTGAGAACCTTCTACCACTGAACCTGCTTCACTTCGATGGTCTTCTCCCCATGTATTACCAAAATAATTGTTATTTTTTAATCATTTTTATTGTGACCAAAAGTGTATAACAAATCTTTAAGTAATATTTAAGGTACATAGTGACAATGAATCAGGGCCATTCCCACCACCATGGTTGTCCTCTCTCCTCTCCTTTTCCCACCATGTGTCCCATATCTCCCACCTTTGCCCCCTGGAGTGCTAATGTAACTGTTTCCCTCTGTGTATAGCTTGTTGTAGATGGGGTATCAATTCTGTTGTTGACTTTCGGTTTGGTGTTTAAGTCCGATAATTTTTTTTATTTTCACTCAATGATGGGCCAAGTATTTTACATTGTTAAATACTATCTACTCTTTTGTTTTGAATTTATATATTCAACAGATGAGTGAAATTCTCCAATAAACAAATTCAGATTATTTTTAAACAAGATGTCTTTTTTTCTCTATTTTTTTAATTTTTCTCAAACAATATTTTGTTTATTCCATAGAAGCAGTGATACTCTTTGGGCAGAGATGGTTTTATACATATTCATTCTTATCACATAGGGCCTTAGAACCTATATCATACTCTGTTGCTATTATTTACAAATACATTATAATTTATTACCACAAAGTCTTGCATATTTATTTTGTATCAAGATTTTCAAATGAAGTTTCTCATTCTGACAAATAAATTCTAATAGAAATGGGAAAATGATTTTTATAATGCTATATAAAATAAATCTTAATGGGTCAAGAATAATGACAGCCCCAGGATGTTCACCAACCATAGCTGAGGGGGATAGATTCCATCTAGAAATTCCAAGTAATCAAGGCAAAAATCATCAAAAGGTATCCCAACCACCTGCACATACATATTGAGACTCCCTAAGAGCCTCAAAACAATCTGTAAACACCCATTGGGATCTGCCAGGTGTTCCTAATCCCTCATCAAACCCTTGTGACCACATGTTAGACTTCTCCTACACACAACCAGTAATAATAAAATGAACCTGGGGATGGAAAGATTTCATAACCAATGGGAAGGGTACTTCTTTGCACACACTTAACTGGATGTTAAATCCTTGAGCACCATAGGGTATAGCCCAATCTATAAAAAATAAAAATTGCCTCAAAAATGTCCTCTGGAGACTTAAGCCATTCTGTTTAGCCTATTCTGCTTTATACACTGACAATAAACTCTCGCTCTCTTTAACTTTTTATCTTCTGTGTCTCCCTTGACATAATACCACAGCAAAGCAGCAAAGGCCATATTCTTGTGATTGCTATGTAAATTAAAATGCACAAGTTGTTCTTAGAAAAATAATCTATTTTTAAAAATGAAACAAAACAGTTCATACTGAAAGAAAAGTTGAGGAAAGTGAGAGAGAGAGAGAGAGAGAGAGAGAGAGAGAGAGAGAGAGAGAGAGTGACATGTTCTCTTTTTAAGACTGATGACTTTGTAGTCCAGTTAATTATTGCCTGGGCCCTATATAAAATAAGGTAGATGAAGTTTCACCCCTTACACATCTAGGTTCGAAAGTCCTTTCCTTAATGTGAAGAAGTTACAAAAGACTGACCTTCCCACATTTTTTTTTTAAAGAGAATTTAAGATGTGACATCTCTAGGAGGGAATGAAGAAGGAAGGGGATTTGTAAGAATCCCCTTGGGCAATGAGTTATTGGGACATGACAAAATCAAGAAGTGGGATTTGAAGAAGTTATTTTTTGTCACTTTTACAATCCTTAAAGCTACCAAGAGCCTTTAGTTTGTAGATGCAGGAACTAAGACCAGATATGGGAAATCCAGAATAAAACATAAACCAGGAATGAAAGTCAAAGAAGATCATCAACTCATCCAAACACTTCCCCTTGACAACCACCGCAGCAAAGGAGTTTTACGTAGGTAGAAAGCTCAACATGGGTAGGTTGGAAGAAATCCTATATAAAACAATTTAGAACAAAGGAGATGCACACATGAGATCTGGGGCACATGTGTCTGCTTGTTCACTGGTGTGTTGCCAGCACATGCACATATTACCTGCATCATCTCCCTCTTTTGAGTCTTGAGATGTCTACTTTCTTTTTTTTTTTTTTTTTTTTTTTTTTTTTTTTTTTTTTTTTTTTTTTTTTTTGGTTTTTGGTTTTTGGGTCACACACGGCAGTGCTCAGGGGTTACTCCTGGCTCCATGCTCAGAAATTGCTCCTGGCAGGCACGGGGGACCATATGGGGCACCGGGATTCGAACTGATGACCTTTTTGCATAAAAGGCAAATGCCTTACCTCCATGCTATCTCCCGGGCCCCGAGATGTCTACTTTCTTATTTTTTTACTTTTATACAGTGATGTGTACTTGGGCAGCTTCTAAGTCTAGAGAAACGCACATGTTTGAATGAGAATTGCTTTCTGTCTCCCTGTCTCTCTGTCTAGGTCTCTCTGTCACTACCTGTCTCTCTCTCTCTCTCTCTCTCTCTCTTTCTCTCTCTCTCTCTCTGTCTCTCTGTCTCTCTGTCTCTGTCTCTGTCTCTCTCTCTTTCTCTGTTAATCTGTCCTTGAAATGATTTCTAAATAAAATCTTATTTTACTTCAAAAACAAAAAGCAAGTCCTTCTCCAGAGTAAAAAAGTTCAAGAATGGATTTGGAAAAAGTATAGTTTCTCCAATTTTTGCCATTTCTTGTTTATATAAGAGTTAATCTATATCTTTACCACTGGAATCTTTATCACTGGAAAAGTCATGCAGGCTAGATGGTCTTTTCATATTCTAGTCCTAATCCACACCTTAAAGCTTCTTGTGCTGGCAGCAGTCCACCTTTCTCTAGGTTGAGAATGTCCTGAGCTTTTCCTTATCATTAGAGCTCAGAATTTGCATTTCAAAGAAACAGGTACTTTATACCTTTGGGCAGTTCAGGGCTCTTCACTTTCTTAAAATAGATTATTTTTTAAATGTCATTACAAAACACCTCTCACCCCCATCTATCTGCCTGCAACATTTTTTCTAGAAATTTTACTTCTAAAATCTTTAAGAGGTACATAGGTGAAAGTCCATCTTGTGGAATTTCTTCATTTTGACAAGGAACTTGCAGACTCTCCCTAGGTCAGGGAGTCAAATCTCATGCTGTATTAGTATTAATGGGGACAGGCAATGGTTCACTGAATTTCTGAGTGTTCCTCATGAAAGAAAGATCAGATAGATCACAGAATATTTTTCTAAAAATATTACATCTTGGAGAAGAAAAGCTTTCCCTTTCCCAAGAGGGCAAAATATTTAAGGAAATAAAATAAGTAACAGCATAACCTTTTGTTCCTTTCATTTGCATTTGTTAAATCTGCAGTGAAAGTTCAGTTTCTGCTTTTTCTGATCACCTGTAAAGACAGGTCGAAAATTAAACTAAAATTTAGCATCTAGTGCTGGATTTTAATCGCTATTTAAACTATAGTGATCTGCAAAATTATTAATTGTTGGGTTTTAAACATACAATGTTTCAGCACCAACCTACAAGTGTCAACCAGTGTCAACCTACTACCTACATCAATGTCCCCAGTGTCCATCCCATGTTACCACCCTCCCTGTCCTCCCTCCTCCTCCTCCACTCCTGTCCGCATAATAGGCGCCTTTTAAGTGTGGATGCTAAAATTTGGGTCTCATGATTTCATTGTTGTTGAGTCTGGTTTGGATATTTTTAGCTCTGTTCTTTCTTAATATCACAATGGTCCTGTGATCCCTTTGACCATGTCTCCTGTCATTTCAAATGTGTTTGTCTCTTCCTGCACTCAATCTTTTTCCTTCCCCTCTCTGTACTCTGGGGCCAAGAGTGTTCTCAACAATCTCTTTTCAGCCATTGCTTTTCTTCATGCAGTTATTTTAAATAGAACATATAAATAATATCTTGCATTTAACCTTTTTCTTCTGCTTACTTCGTTTAACATAATATCTTCTGATTTTATCAATGTGCAGTTCATTGCATGATTGTATCATTCCTTACAGCTCTGTTGTATTTCTTTACATATATGTACCACCTCTACATGATCCACTCCTTTTTTGATCGGAGACATATGTTAATTCCAACTCTTAGTTATTGTACTAAGTGCAATGATAGTTTTGTACATACATCCTTTTGATGAATGTTGTGTTTTTTTGTTGTTGTTGCTGTTGTTCTGAGGATAGATACTCAAAAGCAGGACTGCTGGGTCATATGGCAGTTTGATATTGAATTTACTGAGAACTCTCCATACTGTTTCCCATAGGGGTTTCCAACACAGTAGATGACAATTCATTTTTCACCTACCTCCTCCATAGTGTTGGCTTTTTCTTAAAATTAAGTTTTAAGTCTTACACCGATTTACATCAAAAGTTTGATTTATTCTCTGTAAGTCTGATCACTAGATGGATGATGGAAATGGATCTGATATTTTCCCAGAGAGAGAAACCCAGCTAGACATTTTAAGGAGTGGGAGTGCTTAAGTTAACTTCCTAGGTCCCTTCCATTTAGTTAGATGTGTATTTCAGAGTTATAGATTGGGTTTAAAAAAAAA